>QTSX02003762.1:0-110107 GCA_014839935.2 Entomophthora muscae
TGAATTTTTTAATTTCAAATATTTCACATATCTTAATGTTTTTTATTTTTATTATATTTTTAGGGATTAATTTGTAGTAAGAATAAATCAAAACTGAAATTTAAATTTTTATTTTCATATATTTCTTTTTTGCTTTTAGTAGAGTGTATTTCATTTCTGTTGAGTAATCACTCATTTCTTTTTCAATATCTTTATAAATTTTTTCAGGCACTTTTTTTATAAACTGGCTTGTTTCAAAAGATTTTTCCAGCAATTTTTTAATTATTTTTTTAATGAATGGTTATTATTTTTTGGCTTTTTTGTTTAAGTTTACGTTTTTATTTTTATTTTTTATTCTTCTTGAGTACTGTAGATTCAGAACGTAAAGGTAGAAATGTGGGATTTTCAAATTCTTTTGCATAAACTCACCAACTTACTGGTATACTTTTTATCTTTTTATATAAAAAGTAAGTTGTTCTGGGATGAAAATTACTCCATTAAGTTGGTGGAGTTCATGCTGTTGCAACTGAACCAATGAGAGTTCAGTACTTGGAATTAGGGAAGACAACAGTCCAATAGGAAAGGACAGAATAATAAGAATAAGGTGTTGTTTATTGTATAATATTGTGATTAATATACTATATGGGGAAAGCTACAAGGCCACAAGAGGGTGGCATAGTGGGAAGTTCCATGTAAGGTTCAGAGCCAAGGAATAACTTGTGCGGGGATCAACAGGTTGAATTGGCAACACTCCTAATTAGGATAAAGTACCCGCCATTTGGCATTGCCATCAGATTAATCCATAACATTAGATATGTCAAGGGGCGACTCATTGAGCTCACCCTGTGTATTATAAGATATGTTAGCAGGCAAGCCTAGAAACTCAGTTGCAACAATGCAAAAGAATTTGACAATCCTGCATTTCTACCTTTACGTTCTGAATCTACTGTATTCAAACTCACTTTTGGTTATATTAAACCCCATATCATTAAGATCTTTTAAAGAGTAACTGGAAGTAACCAGAGATCTCAAGGCTGGGAGATGCTTTGGGGAGAAGATTTTCAGGAGATTCTTTAAGTTTTCAATGAACTCATTAATTTTTTTATTTTGAATAGCTGGCAGGAACTGTGATCTCCCAAATTCAGTTTGAGTAAAGAAGTGCTTTATAAAACTATCAAGATCATCATCAGCAATAAAGGGGAATGCCTTTTAAAACATTAAAATTCTTTCTCTTTTTGTTGAAACTCCCAAGGAAAGAAATGGTATCATGGCAGAAGTAAATTTAACAGAGTTCAAGTTTGTAGAATCTTGAGTAACAGTATATAGGGAATGATAAGAGTATCTTGGAAAATGAGTTGAATTTGATAAATAAGGACCTTGATGTAGGTTAAACAAGAAGCATGCCAAGGTATCTCTATATTTTATACTCAGTATCAGATGATGAAATTCAGAATAAAAATGATGTAATAAAGCTTGTTAAAATTAAACTACAATTTATAACTGTAATTGTCACACTTTACTTGTAAAATACAGGCATCAAGTCAGCTGATTAACTTTGTATCCATAAATACCCCTAAGTTATCCATTTATGCAAGCTATTGAAGTTGATGTGCAGTGTACAGTGCACATCTTCCTTTCCGTACTATTTTATAATAAAAAAATATTAAAGAATGCCGTAACTGTGCTGTTTTAGAAGAGTTACAAGGGGGAAATATTTGGAAACTAGATAATATTCTTTATTGGGAGATAAGTATTATATAGTCATTGTGAATCATGGATAGTAGGAACATGATAGTGTTGATCACACTGTGGGATATTGAAGGGGGTGGCTTGATCCCTGTAATGAGTCAAACACCAAAACAAGTTACCCACCAGGGAGGATCAGCTTCTGTTCATGGTATTTATTTGGAAATCTGAGTTGCCTTCCTAAATTGGCTTCAGGTGACTGGATAATCAGATTGCAGGTCACAAACCTACTTACTCAGAACCTTGCTGATGGATTGAGCCTGCTGTTTTGACACCCCCCCCTGGTTGAAGATCAGCCTCCTCTGGGGGCAGGTTGTCAGGGAGATTGTCAGGAGCTGGGCGCCATACTGAACTAGCTGTTGTTCAGTGGCAGGTAAGATGGTCTCTTGTTGCTTTTGTCTTGCTTTGCAGGGCCTGGGCAGTCATGATAGAGGACTTTATCTTGCTTGTGTTTGCTGAGTCCTTGCATGAGGTAAGTGTTGTTTTTGTTTACCTTTAGGATGATGGCAGGGCCAACTTTTTCTGGCTGTAATTTACTTTTGTTGGTATTCATAACCCAAACCTTGTCACTGATCTTATGTTTGTCTTAGATGGGGACAAAGGTCTTTTGTAGATGCTTTTCTTCTTTTTCTGATTGGTTGCTATTGGTCTGTATGACCTGGGGATCTGAGCGGATGGAACCTTGTCTGGAATCTCCAGCTTAGGCCCTGATAGCGCCTAGATGATATTGGACTGTGTTCCATAAACTAGCTCAAAGGGGCTTTTGCTGGTGGATCTGTTCACGTGGGTCTGGCATACAAGTAATGCAGTTGTTAGCTGCTTGTACCAGTCTTCAGGTCTCCCGATGGTGAGCTTGGTCAAGGCTTGTACAAGGCTGTCATTCAGACGCTCCACGCGTCCATTGGCCTGAGGATGGTAAGGTGTTGTCACTGTATGCTGGACCCCATTCTTGGTGAGGTATACATTGGTATCTTCAGAGGTCAATTCTTTCTCTACATCAGTTATCAAGGGTTCTGGCTTTCCAAACTTGCTGATTATATCTTTTCCAATAAATTGTTGTACATCATTGCCAGTGTGCACCCTTACTGCTTGGGCTATTGGTCATCTTGTAGCAAAGTCTATGGCGGTGATGATGTATTTCTTATCATTGTGTTTCCCTGGCATGGGGCCAACAACGTTAAGAGCCCATACCTTGAAGGGTAGTTGTGTGCAAATGGATAGTACTGACTTTAGTGGGGTTTCACTTTTGGCAAACTTTTTGCATACCTCACATTGGTCTAGAACTTCTTGAACATTATGATATAAGGTTGGCCACCAGGCCTTGTGTTTAAGAAACTCATATAGGTTTTGGCTCTTGTATGTCCAAGGTCTCTGTGATAGCGTAGGATGGTGTCAACTTGCTGATGCGTGGGAATGTAGGGAATGGTCATGCCATCAGAAATCTTTCTGTTTAGGGTCCCATATTTGTCAGCAAAGAGGTGTTCATTTTTGATGACTGTTTCTTTTGTTATGTTGGTTGTGCCCAGGGGGAAACCTTTGTCCTTTGTTTGTAGCACTAAGAGGGGCCAGTCTGGGTCAAGCCCATTCTCTCCTCTTGAAGCACAGACATACAGGAGGAACAAGGTGTCTGCCATGGCAAGCTCTGGACCAGGCTTAGTTTGGATGAGCATGTTGAACCTCTCCAGAAGCTTCATCCAGAGGGCTTGACAGCAGGATAAGTTTGCTTGGGCTTTGAAGTAGATGAGTTACTTGTGGTCTGTCAAGGCTGTGAACTCTTCTTGCCGTTCTAGATAGCAACGTCATTTGACTAGGCAGTGTACAATTGCCAACAACTCTTTTTCATGTATAGGGTATTGGCACTTGCCGTCTGTCAGTTTGTGTGATTCATAGGCCACAGGTAGGAAATCACCATCATTGTTTTTTATTTGTAGTACTCCCCCAATGGATGTGTCTGAGGTGTCTGTCTCCATTTGGTACTCTCCATTGTGTTTAGGGTATTGTAGAATGGGTGCTGTTGTGAGCTTCTCCTTAAGACGTCTGAAAAAAGGTCACGTTGGGAGATCCATACAAACTTAGATCTGGCGCCAGTTATGGCGGACATGGGTGCAGTCAGGACGCTAAAGTCAGGTATGAATTATTGTACATATGCAACTATTCCCAATAATGTGTGGAGTTCTGACTTGTCCTTTAGAGGCGGAATTTTGAAAATGGCCTGGATTTTCTGACTGTCAAGTTTAATGTCATCTTTCAAAACTATGTGTCCCAAGAAGGGCAGCTTTTTGAAGAAGAATTGGCATTTGGAGGGCTTGGCTAGCAGCTTATGTTGCTCCAGGGTGGCAAAGACTGCCTCCAGGTCCTTGTGATGTTGTTCCACCAAGGGACTATAGACAATGATGTCGTCCAGGTATACCAGGGCATGCTTGCCAATGTGAGGGGCAAACACCTTGTTCATGAAGGTCACAAAGGTTGACAGGGTGTTTATAATGCCAAAGTTGAGTGCCACACACTTGTACAAACTGAATTTAGTGCAGAAGGCTGTTTTGGGAATTTTTTTCCTTGATAAGGATCTGGTTATAGCCTGCAGTCAGGTCAGTTTTGGAGAAGACTGTGGCGCCACCCAAGGCATCAAAAAGTTTGTCAATGAGTGGTAGTGGGTAACAATTCTTGATAGTAACTTTGTTTAGGGCTCAATAGTCTGTGACCAGGCGCAGGGTACCATCCTTTTTTGCTACAACAAATACAGCAGCATCAAAAGAAGACTGTGAGGGGCGGATAAGTCCTTTCTCCAACGCTTTTTTGAGGTAAGCACATAGGGTGTCATCCTTGTTTGGGGTAAGGCAATAGATGGGTCGCGCCTTAGGTACAGCTCTTTTGAGTTGGATCAAGTGTTGGATATGTTTCTCTGGCGGCAACCCAGGTAGGGCCTCTTTGAAGATTTTTAGGTGACAGGCTACAATTTCAAAATCCTGAGGGGTGGTGGTGTCCTGGTGATCCTTGAAATGTATGATCTTGTACTGAAAAGAGTCCCAGCCAATTGCCTTGAGGTTCTCCTTTTTGTCCAAGGTCTCTGTGATGTATACAAAGACATGGTTGCACAGGAGTTAGTCTACTGAGTCAGGGTAGATTCAGTGATTGACGCCTTCACGTTTGATGGTAAATACGGAGGTTGCTCAGTCTACATGTGGGTTGTTCTTTTGCAGCCAGTCCAGTCCCAGTACAATTTCAAACTTGAGAAAGTCAATGACAGGACCCTGGATGGTGGAGTGTAGGTTCTCTAGCATGACAGAGAAGGGGGCAGCTTCCTGTGTCATGGTGATGTGATGTTCATCAGCTAAAACCACATTCTTAATCTGCAAAGGATTATTGGCTAACTTGAACTTGTCTACAAAGCTGCTGTTGACTAGGGTTTGATCTGCGCCCAAGTCCAGGAGTGCTGAACCTGTGTAGCTGCAAAAGCAGAAAGGATAAGATATCAGTTTATTTGGATGTCTGGCAATGGTGTAAAGTACCAAGTCTTCTGAGGGTACTTGGATCATTGGGCATTGGTCCACGTCCTTGGTTTGGTACTCATTGTTAGGCAAGTCAGGAATTGTGAGAGGAGAGCTTGGATTGCTTAAGCTCTCCCTGGGCTTTTCCCTTGTCTTGGTTATCTTTTCTGGCAGTGATATGGAAATGGGTCCAGTTTGACTGGCTGTTGTTCCCATTCCCATGCCCATTTGAACCTTTGGGTTTGTGGTTTGCATTGCTGCTGTTGTTCCCAGGGGGTGATTGGTTGGAATGCCCAGCTGGGTGAGAATCTTTGGGCCACTCCCTCTTTCCTGTTTGTGCCTTGTGGAGAGCGTTGGACGTTTGTTCTGCTTTCTCTGCCTTGCAATATAGACTTTGCAAGTTGGTTATTTGGTCCAGGTTTACATGTCTTATTACATGTGACTTGAGTGTGTTGTAGTACATGAGGTGGGTAGCTGGAGTGTCAAAAACCATATCAGAAGGGGCATGTAGTTGGAGTTCCTTGTAAGCGTGGGTGATCTCCTTCACTGTGCCAGTCTGGGTCAAGTTATTCACTTGGTGAATGATCATGAGTGTGGTGTCCTTCAGCACAAATCTTGCCAAGAAGTCTTGCTTGAAGGTGTCCTAATTCTTCTCAGTGTGTTCTTTGTGCCACTTGTTGCACCAGGTACCAGTGTTGTGAGTCAATTGATGGAGATTTCTCCAATCCAAAACTGTTATAGGCATTCCATTTGGGCCAACTTGCTTTGAGCGGACTGGATCCATGCCGCGGTGTTATTGTTGTTGGCTCCAGCAAAAGGTTCCAAGGCAGCGCTTTGAAGTCTCTGAGCTACGTAGGCGGGAATGGTATTTTTGTCAGTTGCTCAAGGAATAGTGACAGGCATTTGAAAAAACCTTGTGCGGACAGGGCATTGAATGCAGGAAGCGGGATCACCATGTTCTGGTACAGGACAAAGCCATCTGGTATTTTAGTACCAGGTGTGTATGGAGTCTAATCTAGCAGGAGGCCAGACATGATTCTACCAAGAATTTGTTGACCGCGGCAAGTATGGGCAACAGGCGTAATTTTAGGGAATAAAGTTGGATGGGAAACTACCTCTGCTACCAATGTTGTAACTGTGCTGTTTTAGCAGAGTTATAAGGGGGGAAATATTTGGAAACTAGATAATATTATTAATTGGGAGATAAGTATTATATAGTCATTGTAAATTGTGGATAGTAGGAACATGATAGCGTTAATCATACTGTGAGATGTTGAAGGGGGTGGCTTGATCCTTGTAATCAGTCAAGCGCCAAAAAAAGTTACCCACTGGGGAGGATCAGCTTCTGTTATTGCTATTGTATTTGGAAATTTGAGTTGACATCCTAACCTGGCTTTGGGTGACTGGATAATTGGATCACAGGTCACAGACCTGCTTACTTGAAACCTTGCTGGCAGGTTGAGCCTGCTGTTTTGACAGAAAGCTATTTAAATGATGGGTAATTTTAAGTTTGAAGCTCACTTGAACCTTAAAACTAATCTAAACAGCAATTAACTAAATGTCCTAACTTCAAACTATCATAAAATCCTAAAAAATTAATCCTTTTAATTAAAATAAAGTGCAAAAATAAAGCTCATAATCTTATCTTTAATTTTTCAAATAAAAAAGGTTGTTGTATAGTAAAAAATAAGTATTTTTAGCTTTAAATTAATATTCTTTATATCATTAGATAGAATAATATAATAAAATCTGGATTATGCTCTTTTAAATTACTTTTGCTTTAATATTAAGTATAGTATACTTATTAATATTTTTACACCAATAGAAATATAGAATTCTTAGCTTCATTTTGATGGTTTACAGTGTGAAAAAGTATTAATTTTTCATTGAGTTATTATTGTTTTAACTATAAACATTTGTAATTTGTTTTTTTAAATTGAACTGTTATGCTGCAACTTGAGCAGCATGTGTATTAGAAAATGGCATAATCCCTAAAATAATGACCCATATGTACACTGAAGGTCAACCCAAACCATTTTTTTATGAATTCATGTCTTTTGGTCATATTTAGAATAATATTGTTTGTAATATGAGTACTTTGTTGATGTGTTGATCCATTTTGTCTATTAACACCCTAAATCCCTATTAACAGAGTGTATATTTTACACTGATAGTTGAAATTTGCTTAAATCTGAGTCCATTTTGGTTAAATCTGAAGAATTTTGCTTGGCGCCATAGCTTTTAAAACTACTTTATCTATATAAAGTTTTCATATAATCCAAATCAAAAGGGTACTAAATATGATAGCTCTAGCTACTCTACATGCTGAGATATAGAGTGAAGTGATGTAATTTAGCCCACATCGTAATCACAGGCCTGGACTCAATTCAATACATTCAAGTTCACCTTTAATACATACTAATAAGTTAAATGAATGTATCTCCGTGAATCCTAAGTTGATCCTAGTGTTCAGTAGCTCATTTTAAAGCTACAGAACAGCTCTATATTTTGGTCAATTTAGAAAATCAAATAATAGTTAAATTAAAATGAATATGTTAGCTTTGCTAAACTTAATAGTAGCATTCAATTTATTTATATTTACATTTATACTTAAAGTGTGCAATTTTATTTTTAAACAAATAAGTTTAAATTACTATTTTAAGACAGCCTGTTTTGTTAAGATTTTTAAAAAGGATTTGGCGTCAAATAATCCTAACCTAAAAATGCAATAAAATATATTGAATTGATATATTAGATTCGATTCTATATCTGTTCTTGGACGGGGCAACAACCTAGTATATTAATAATAGCTACGAAAGCCTTGCAGCCTCTAAAAGCTCGTTCGACCTGATGCTTGTTGGAGATGTCTATTGGCAGGATATTTTTGGGATTGGTGACCCTACCGAGAGTTGATGCTTGTAGCGGATTGTTCATAATGCTGACAATTGATTGGAGTACTATGCTTAATAGCAGCATGAGAGCTAGTCTGATATGCTATTCAAGCTTAAACAATGTCAGAGCTGGCATATGATGGGGCGATTGAAAGCTGCAATAATTTCTATACCAACTTTGCCATTTCGGAACTCTCTGGCAAACAATCAAGTAGTTTTAAATTGTCCATTCCAGATGCTTTTTCGACTGAGCTAGGCTGCATGACGTCAATCGCAACCATTCAAAAAGAGAGTTTGGTTTAACATTTATATTGATGAAGATATGACCTGAGTTGGAATATTTATTGCATGGAAGGAGTGATCTCATCCTATAAATAAACTATGACTAGGCCAATGTCCAGCAGCATAAAATTACAAGCACCTTGAAATGCATGCAAATATGGCTACATCTATTATGCATATCTGTGATATAAACCACCCCGTCCATGTCCAAACAGCGATGGATCCTCATTTATTGAAGCATGGTCCCTCACAGGGACAAGACATGCTTGATTTTGCCCACGCCCCCTACTCGGGCTTGTCGCCAAAGGATAGACTCATCGCCCAGTATTCCATTGCTGGGCTTGAACTTGGCTTTAAACTGGCGGGATATGCTGCCATGTGTGCGATTCCGGTGATGGCGTACCTAAGAGTAGCCCCTGGTGTGCTGTCTGGTATCATTGCAGTGTGGAGTATTTCAGAGTGGTTGTTTTTATTTTGGAGCAAGCGGTGGATTGAGGAGCTTGAAAGGCGTAGGCCTATGCCGTTCTTGGATCCCGAGAGACGAATGACGCTTGCCAGGAAGGTGGCTGACCATGTCGATTTAGAAAAGGCCCTTCCGCTCTGGTCAAAGTCATCAACTGTGCAAGCCAAGGAGTGGTTGGCTTGGGCCTTCTTTGATAAGCTAAAGCTTCGCCCCGCGGAAGAAAAGCAGCTATCCATTTTGCAAGGAGAAACCCACCGAAGTGAAGAGTTGCAAACCGTTGAAATGCTTTGTCCTACGCTTGATCCTCTCGTGTATATCCCAAAGCCTTTAATCTTCTATGCTCTAGCGAGAGCTTGTAAGTACACGATGGAATCCAATTTGAACCACAGCGGTTTAAAGAAGCACAAAGGCGAATACATCAACTATTGGAAGTACCAGCCCGTCCAAGAAGCCACCGCATCGCCAATCATCTTTATCCACGGGGTTGGCCTTGGACCAGGAGTATACATCAATCACATCCACAAACTCATAGAGCATCACCCCAACCGCGACATCTATGCTTTGGAGCTTCCTTGCATAATGATAGGCTCTTTCTCTGACTTGCCGACAATGGATGAGATCCTTGGCTCTGTTGATGATTTCTTTGTTAAGAACAGCTTGCAACAGTGCTCCTTCATTGGCCATTCCTACGGCACTATTGTCTGCACTTGGTTAAACTACCACCGCCCAAAGTACATTGCCAATCTCACCTTGGTTGACCCTGTATGCTTTAACCTCTTTGAATCTCAGTTCATTAAGAAATGTCTTTACCAAGATCCTTCCTGCTTCATCCACGGCTTATCCCTGTATATTGTCTTCCGGGACCCGCTGCTGGCATCAGTCCTCTCCCGCAACTTTTGGTGGCATCAGAACAACCTTTTCCCCGAAGACATCAAAGCCAAAACCAACGTGTACCTATCAGATATGGATTGGATCATTGATACTCCAACAGTCTTCAACTACCTCAAGCTCAAGCTGATAGTATCATCCAACCCAAAGGTCCACCTACACATGCTTCACATGGCCCATGGTGAATACCAGTTCAACTCTGATGTCCTTGATGCCATCTGCCAAGATGTCTAAATAGCCTTCAGAATTTTGTAGTTGGTGCATGTAATTTGCCAATCATTGCAACATCCATTACTCCCTCTCAGGAAATAATTTCCCCGAGAAATAACCCAACTACCAAATAGTTGGTGGCACCTCTGTCACATCCCCTCATTGAACAGGGATTAAATATTTTTAGTCCTATGAGGAAAGCTACATTTGTGAGCCCCATGGCTGTCATGAAATAGAAGGATAGCATGTGGCTTCCCTTGATACTATTTTATACATATCTTCTTGTCAAATAAAGTATCTTTCTTTTCTTAATTTCCCCATTTATCCTGTTTTATATAAGATCAAAAATCATATAATTGATCCAATTAAACTTTAATAGCATTAAGATAGATTTTCTAAGCCATAAATCATATAATCTATTTTGCAGACAACCCTTGTGAAGAACCTGTGCATTTTTGCTCACATTGTCGTTCCCTAATCTACCAAGCATCAAGCTATGGCTGAGCGTTGGTGATATCTAATTACCAATTTAGTGGGTTGAATATAAATTTTATTGGAAGTGATTAACTTTTATCAATATTTATTTCATAGAATTCCCAAGAGTAAAAATATGATATACCTATTCTTATTGAAATACCCCATCATATCTTCAATAAACCCTACAGTTGTTTTTAAAGCTATAGTGCTAAACAACAAACCTCATCTCTAAGCAAAATCAATTCATCTGTAAACAAGATCAACTCAGATGCAACTGAATCAATACATCTCAGAACAAAATAGAAGTGAACCCAAATCTATTGTAATTTAATACAAATTTATTAAGTTTTAATCTGTTTGCATATGTGTTGTAACCGAGTTTCCAGACTTGCCTGCTAACGTATCTCATGATACACAGGGGGTGCTCAATGAGTCGCCCCTTGACATATCTAACAACATGAGTCAATCTGATGTCAATATCAAATGGTGGGGACTTCATCCTAATTAGGAGCACTACCAATTTGACCTTCTGATCTCCGCACAAGTTATTCCTCAGCTTTGAACCTTACATGGAACATTCCACTATGCCACCCCCTTGTGGCATGGGGGCTTACCCATATAGTATATTAACCACAATGTTCTACAATAAATAATACCTTATTCTATTCATTCTTGTCCTTTCTATTGGACTGTTATCTTCCCCAATTCAAATACTTAACTATCATTGGTTCAGTTGCAACAGTGGTAGCAGCGGTAGGTTTACGACCTACCTAGAACAAAAATTCCCCCTAAGAAAGGACAGAGTACAGGCTGTATGGCTACTCCCCATCAAGAGAATTTCCTGCCAATCCCCAAGGGGGATATCCCCAATGGGTATGTTATTTACCAAGACCAGCTAGTCCTCACAAGCGTGTATAATTGGCTCCGCCTTGGGCAGCGTGACGCCAACGTCACACCTCCCCAGTAAGACCTTTCACAATGTATGCTCAATCTTCAGCTGGAATCCTTTGTGGGTGGAGTCAAAGGAGCTGGCATTGTCAGTTGGCTTCAATCCACCAAAACTCGCCTCTGTATCTGTCAGGTTCCTAATGTGACAGAAATAACTGGATAATATGATGCCGTTTCTAAATGATGGGGAATTACCACCCAAATCCACATAGAATTGATGATTAACCACCAACACGGCTTCAGATTTTTTTTATAAATTTTCCAATTGTAACTCCAGGATTAAGTAGAACAATCAATCCTAACCAGAGTAAACCAAGATAAATGACCTGGGAAAGCATCAATGCATCTTCAGCGTAAAATTCAGGGTATTGAGAAGTGACCTGATTTTCATCTTCAGGAATGGAGGGAGGAGCTACAAAATTGGCTGGCATGAAATTAACATTTCACGGCGCCAACAACAAAGTTCCAGATGCTGGGCCCCATCTTCCTGAAATGATTCTGTTCAGAATCAGATTGTACGAGATATACCGCAACAACCCAAGCACAGGATGCATTTTAAAATTTAAAATTAGAACTTGGGATAATTGACTTTTATTGAGTAAATTTGGAGGACTCAACTCTTAGAGTTGAAACAGGTAAAATTATTCAATATATATCAGAAAAATCAACTAAGCAATACCACCTGAGTCTTGATCTCCTATTTCTTTGGCATCTTCAAGTAAGTATCTAGTCCAGGTTGCAAAGAACCCTTGTGTGACCAGTTTCTGACAACCATGCCAATTAATGAGCTTATATTGGGTGACCTTCATATTATGTTGATTTATCAACGTCAGTTTACAAGGGGGAGCTGGTTTCAGCTGGCATACTGGAGCAGCCATGACCCATTTTCGATCAACCGTTTGGTTTGAATCCGTTAACTTGGTCAATTTCAATACAGGTTTTCTGGCCTTCTGTGCCTTCTTACTTGGACAGACAATACCCGGCATTATGGAACTTACCGTGACACCTAAGCCCATGTGGGTTGCCACTGCATCTGGGCGCCTCACAGGGCCCGCCGCCGTGTGGTTCACCAACTGGGCCAGTTAGGAAATCAAGATCACCTGGGTGGCATTCTGGGACGCCACAAAGTCCTGCTACAGCAAAACCTTCTTGCCTATTATGGTGAGAACTCCCCTTTTAGCAATTAAACAGACAGGGTCCATTCCTGAGTACCTTGCCGCCTGGCAACAAGCTCTTGCTGCCGCCCCCAAAGCCGTAACTGACGGAAATGCAATGCTACTCACCCTCATCATCAATGGGTTAAAACACCATATCTGTAAGTGGGTCCCTGTGGGTTGTTGTACCTCCATTGATGTCTGTTATAAAGCTGTCATGTTTGGCTTCTGGGGACGACATCCAGGAGGACATGGCGGGAAATCTTTATAACAAAAGATTTGAGGTTTGAAGCTAGCCTTGGGTTAGCCTTCAGGGAAAAGTTAAGGACATGTACCTTAATTTCCTGGAATACAAGATGAGGACTTCCTTTTGGCAAAAGGAAAGGAAAAAGCTTAAAGAATATTAAAGCCAACACAAATGTGGATAATTTTGTCTTTATTAGGAGTGATAATTCTACTTAATAGTAGACAAGGGACAATTATCACTCAATAAGTAGACAGAGTGGCTGAGGGGGTCACGTTGGGATGAGGTCATACCAGGATCAGACAAGGGAAGGTATGGTATTCCAGAATGGGTGGATATTGGCACAGACCCATTTACAGAAGGCAAGGAATTCCCAAACTCAAAAGTGAAACCAGTCAAATCTTCGCAATTATCATTATTCAAAGGCCACATCAAATAGCATTAATATCACAATTTACAACATCTCCCCCATCAAGATTGGACACAGGGAGTTGATATCTGCGAAGGAATTTGAAATGAACTCAGGCAAAAGGACGTCCAGAGGACAGCAGTTTCACGGTATACTCAACGCCTTTCTTTAAGGTGACCTTGCAAGGTCCAGCCTGGAGGGAGTCTAGCTTATGGTCTCTACCTCCTGTACAATTCTGATAGTAGAGAATTGTGTGAATAACGGCATTCACCATGTTTTGATTTCGCCTTTGGTGAGCCATTTTGAAGACAAATCTCTTGCTTTCGCTTTTGACCCTCAAAATGAACTGGTTTCTGCATCAGGAAATATGATTGTTTGGTTTCCTGACTATACACAACTCACTTGCCCCACTCATGCTTGTGAAAAGTGATCCTACCGTCCTGGTAGTGTTTTGTGGTATTCCTAACCACTATATAATCCATTTCCTATTCTACCAATAAAATTAAGTTCTATTCACATTTTCCATCTTTGTGTCTTCTGTACTTCCGCGCCTCTCTCTAGCCACACCTAGTAGAGATTATTCATCCAAGGCCGCAAGGTAAACAAAATTGCCTTCCCTTTCATCTAACCAAGACTTAGTACAAATCCAATCCTAAGGTTAGGATTCCCCATTGTGTATCTGTGCCGCTCCTCAGAACACAACAAAAATGGTGCTCACTACAGGGGCTGTAAGCCCCTTGGTTACCCCTTTTGCATCTACGTTTTCAGGTCCCTTGCCTCCACCTATTTGGGAGTTGACCTCGCCTGAAATTACCAGCCCTCATATTGAGGAAGACATCACTGACCTGCCTATTGTCCCTACTGTACTGAACCTTGTGAATGATCCCTGCCTAGCTGCTTACCCCATGGGTACCCCTGACTTAGACCAAGTCATGGTGGTAGCCCTTGGGATAGCTCGGACAGGGCTATCCCTCGCCTTCAGCTACAGTTTAGCTGTGCCAAATACTATGAGTTAATTGTGGCCCCTCAGTTTCCATAACATCTCCTCTCAGCGGCTGGCTCCGCTGAACACCTGCTGTCATCCTTTGTACAGCCCTCCTTGGCCCACCACCAGATGGTGTTGGGACTCCACATTCAAGAGATCTTGTCTCTACAAGCAGCTGTTACCCATCATTGGGACCAGTTTGCTGTCTACCAACAATGGATTCATTCCCTGTTCTCCCTGGTATCTGACAATCAGCGTGATTTGGTCACTTCTCAAACATGTTTAGTCAATTCCATTGAGCAAATGCGCCAGTCCATCCCTGAGTACGTTAGGGAGCAGCTACATGAGTTTCACCAGTTAGAACAACCCTGGCAAACTCAAGTAGACTCCACCCTAAACGCTTATCTCACTGACTTTGAAAGCCTAGTGCAACAGTTCAATGCATTCAGTGTCTATTCATTTGCGCAATTGCAACAGGTAGCTGACCTTGCCGCCTAAGGTCTAAATGAACTCAGTGCAGAATTTGATCAAGAGAGAGCTACCACTGCTGCTGCTATAGCCAAACTTCAGAGTCAGGTGAATGAGCTGTCTACTCCCAAACCTGATGCTTTGCCTTCTCCTCCTGCTGATGATCTGGTGGACAGAGAGCAGAGGATCTGGGAGGCCATCTGAGAATTACGCGCTTCCACTTGTAGCCAAGGACGTCCTACTGAAATGCCTCAACCTGACCCCCAGGTTCTTGCGCTGACTGCTCAGGTTGCTGAACTGCAGTAAGAGGTTGCTACTTTATGTGAGGTAGTGACGGCTGCTGCTAGCCCACTTGGGGTTAACGAGGAAGATGGCTTTTGTCCTGGTTTGGCGGGGGCTCCTTGAATCCACTGTGCTAGGGAGTTGATTGCCCTAGCTAATGAGGTGGACCATTTGAAATGAGATCAGACTGAGTTGGACAGAGACAAACAGGAGATGAGTGAGCTGATTGATTTGGTAAACAACAGATTTGCCCCCTGCCTATCAGTGGGGCCATCCCTTACTTTGCGGCTGGCTGAGCTCTCCACTGTTGTCACTACCCAAGGACAACGCCTAGATGTTACTGAACAACATACCACTCTAGCCAACACTATGGGTTCCAGAACTACCAATACTCTGACGACCCTTGAAGAAAAGGTTCAACAACTATGGGCTAGACAACCCCACTCCAAGTCTGAAGCTGAGTTCTCCCCGCGCATAAATGTACTTGACAGCAGCAATGGTGGTCCAGCTCCCAAGGCACACTTCAAGCCTACTTTTAGGCAAGTCTTTGATCCCAAAACCTCAACTATTGCAGCTTTCTTAACTATTTATGAGACTGCTATGAGGCAAGCATCAGATGAGGTTAAGAAGGAGCACATTCTAACCTGTCTACACCCGACCTGTCAAGAAGTAGTCGTGCCAGAGCTGCCCACCATTGAGACCTGGGAAGACATGAAACAGCTCCTGATTGACAAGTTTGGTGGTAATCTTAGCCTGTAGGTTAAAAAGGATGCCTTCATGCACATATCTTTCAAGCCCAAAGAGATGTTAGCCAAATTTGTAGACAGATTTTACATGGAGGGGCAACAGTTAATAACAAGCAGACAGTTGACAGAGCATGAAGCTTATAAGGCCTCTGAGCAGGCCCACAAGCTGAATCAACTCCTGTGTCTTCATTTCAAGGCCCATAAAGCTATGCTGTCCTCCATGAAAAGTATAAAGACACATCTACAGGATATGCATCTTACCCATTCTGGGGCAGTTTTTTGGGAGAGTTGTGCTGCTTCAAACTCTGGATCTTCTTCTCGCGGCCCTTGTATCCTCACTATTAACTCACAAAATCCTCCTTGTTGTCAGGGTTGCCACAACTGCGGTCAGATAGGTCACCACTCTTGCGTCTGCACCAATCCGCGGGTTGAAGGAGCTGATCCCAAGGATCAGTCGGGAAAAGAACAGTCAACCTAGAGGAGGAGACGCTCTCGGTTGACAATTCTTCCCAGTCTCCTTCTATACCTCTGCCTGCTACTGACTCTGAGCCTGCTGATGATGAGGCTCCTCCTATCCTCCTTCTGTTCCATGACATTTCTGATGAATCTGATGTGGATGAATCTGATGTTGAAGACCCTGATGCATACGGCTATTCTGTCCTTGCCGTCCCAGAGACTATTGCAGTTCCCTACAAGCTACAATCTGGGAAGACTACAACTACCACCAAGCCCTTTTCTGAGGCCAAAGCGGTTGTCTCCTGCCCCTATCTTACTCAGGAAAAATGGTCCCCTGTATTAGTCGAATCATCAGAAGAATCCCCTGAAGTTGCAGACGCTGTTTTCAAGACTGTATCTGTCTCACTCCCTCTCCAAACCGTATATAAGGAGTTCCAAGGACTAAGATGCATGATTGAGAAATGGGACAAGGAACTAGCTGAGGCGCAGAATATCTTGGCTGTTCTGCCACCCTTTGGACGCACCACCACCCGGGTAGAGATATCTATCCAGAAAGTAAAAATCAAAGCCGTCCTGGACACCGGTTCTCCTGTCAACATTGTTTCTTCTAAACTGGTGAAGAAACTTAAGCTGGCCCCCAACCTCAACTACCATCAATCCTATGGCACCGCTGGTCTCTCCATGACTTGCGCCATTGGCGCGTACTCTGCCTTGCCAATGCAATTTGGTAAACTCCTGTTAGCTACGCCGGCTGTTGTTCTAGAAAATGAGAGCTACAACCTTTTGGTTGGTACCTAGTTCCTTTGGGAATATAATGGGATCATCAACCTAAAGGATGGTTATCTTTCTATCCTAGGGTACAAAGTCCCTCTGATCTTTGAGGAGCTAATCAAAGTTCCTGGTAAACGTTTGAAGACATGTACACTGGAGTACCCCACTGGGGGTTTCACCCTAAAATACCAAACCCCTTCCACCAAAATGAAGTGTCCTCCCATGGCTTGTCCTGCATCTGAGGGAATTCCTCTCATGGCCACGTCTGCTGTCACCATCCCTCCAGGCTCTCAGGCTATCATAGACTCCCAGATATCATATGAGCTACCTGAACGGACTTTCTTAGAGCTGTACTCCCCTTTTTTGCTGGGGTGTAACAAGCCTTACCTTTGTCCTAGAATTCTGGACGTCTCCCACAAGGATCCCGTTCAATTACTAGTTGCCAACCTTACCGCGCTTCCTATGACCATATCCAGAGGACAGGTTGTTGGTTACGGAAAGTTGTTAAATGCCCCTGACATCTTGTCTCTTCACCCTTTTGGAACGTTTCAAGACTTTAACCTACCTGAATATGAGCCTCAAGTCCTATCTCTGTTCTCTGCCCAAAACTTCCCTCAGTTGTCCCTGGTACAACAGAAAGAGGTGCTTGAATTACTAGACCAATTCTCAGTCATCTTTTCTAAAGATAGCACTGATTATGGGCTGGCCAAAGGTGTGATTCATCAGATTGACACAGGAGATGCTCCCCCCTTTTGTGCCAAGCCATACTGCTGCAGCCAAGTGGAAGATGTGCAGATTTCTAAGGAGCTCAAACAACTGCTGGACGCTGTACTGCTAGCTCCCTCTCAAAGTCCCTGGGCTTCTCCTCTGCTCATCTTAAATAAAAAGGATGGGGGCCACCGGATTGTGATGGACTATCAAAGGTTGAATTCTCTAACCAAGAAAGATTCCTATCCCTTACCGCGCATTGATGACGCTCTTTGACGCCTTGGGGGCTCTAAGTTTTTCTCTGCCATGGATTTGGCGTCTGGTTACTGGCAAGTTGACCTCTCTCCTGAGGACTGTCAGAAGGCTGCACTCATCACATCAGAAGGATTATTTGAACCTACCTGCATGCTGCAAGGGCTCTGCAATGCCCCAGCAGCTTTCCAGAGGGCCATGGATTCCATCCTGCATGATTTGAAGTTGTTGTGTGTCTTAGTCTATCTAGATGATATAACAGTCTTCAGCGCAACTTTCACTGATCACCTAGCCCATCTTAAAGAGGTGTTCATAAAGATCCAAGAGGCTGGCCTCAATCTAAAGCCCTCTAAATGTGCTTTCTTCAAAGAACGCCTTGAATTCCTGGGCCATGAAGTAACCCAAACGGGGATTTGTCCAATGACCAAGAAGGTTGAAGCCATTGACAAAATGCTTCCGCCAACCAACCTACAAGAAGTACACGTATTTCTGGGCATGATGGGTTACTATAGGCAATTCATTCCTGATTTTGCTGATACTAGCAAACCCCTGGTCTAACTGTTGCGTAATGTTCCTTTTGAATGGACTGCCAGCTAACAACAAGCCTTCAAAACTCTAAAGCAGAAATTCAAAGAAGCGCCCATTTTAGTGTACTCCAATTACAATAAGGAATCTATCCTATATACTGATGCTAGTGACCTTGCTATTGGGGCTATTTTGGCTCAGCTCAACAATGAAGGTGTGGACCATCCTGTAGCCTATACTTCCCGTGTGCTAAATAAGCATGAAAAGAATTATAGTGTTACAGAGAAGGAGTGCCTTGCTGTGTTGCATGCAGTCAAACAGTTCTGCCATTACGTGTATGGTACTCATTTCACTGTTGTCACTGACCATGCTTTGCTCAAATAGTTACAACAACTTAAGGAGCCTGAAGGACGCTTAGCCAGATGGGCCCTCTTCCTGCAAGGTTATGACTTCACTGTGCTCCATCGCCCCAGGATTCAACATCAGAACGCTGATGGGTTGTCCCAAATGCCCATCCTTGCCCTACATCCTGCTGAGGCAGACCGCCTGTACAAGCTAATTGGCTACCCCTCTTCCTGGGAAAGTGAGACAGAAGAGGTTCAACTTGCCCTATCCAAATTGTCTGAAGACACCCTCATACGCAATAACCAACTCTTCAAGAAGGTGTGGGGTCAATACCTGCCATACGTGCACCCCAGACTTTGCCTCTCCTTGGTGTTGCAGGCTCATAAAGAAACTGGCCATGGAGGCAATGCCAAGACCTTTGAATGGCTTCAGAAGAATTACTTCTGGGAGAATCTTTGCCTGTTGATCCCAGATTTCATAGCTAGTTGCCATGACTGCCAACTTCAGAGGCCCCAAGCTGCTTCTCACGAGTTCAAATTGGTTCCCCCTCAACACGCTTTTCATACAGTTAGCATTGATGCTGTAGGCCCTCTCCCCCGCTCATGTTCCAGATGCCGCTTTATCCTGATTGCTGTCAACCACTTCAGCAAGTGGGTAGAAGCTTGCCCTACTAAAGACATCACTGCTAAGACTACTGCTGCCTTCCTGCTGCAGGATGTTTTCTACTGCCATGGCTGCCCTCAAGTGCTGTTGTCAGACAACGGAACCAACTTCAATGCCAAACTTGTATCCTCTGTTGTTGAAGCTTTAGGAACTCACCAGTCTTTCTCTGCCCCCTATAATTCTTCCACTAATGGGGCAGTTGAGCGTACCAACTCAACACTGGTTTCTATCATGAGGAAACTCTCCTATTCTGACACTGCCAACTGGGATCTATACTTACCTGCTGCTCTCTTTGCCTACCGCCTTAGCAAACATTGTGTCACTGGGTACTCCCCTTTTGATATGCTGTATGGGCAAGAGGCTACTACCCCTTTGCTCTTGGGCCCCCCTGCTTACCTCCAATAAGGCCATGAATCCTGACAACCACATCAAGGATATAGTCAACCACATAATTGATATACAGGCCACTGCCTACACTTCTGTATATAAGACTAAGATGCTTGAGCTCTCTCCTGACAATTCTAGATGCTCCCCCCTGCCTGAGTTTGATGTTGGTGACCATGTACTTTATTAACAACACAGAGTAAGTGGTCACACACATAAGTTAACTCTCTGTGGATTGGTCCTTTTGAGGTGACTTTCAAACGAGGATCTGAGTACACTATAAAGCTCCTCTCCAGTGGTCGTCCTTTTGCTTGTGTACACGCCAAGTTCCTCCGCAAGTATCACCCCCCTAAGGCCAATCTAGAGGGGGGCAATGTCGTGAATAACAGCATTCACAATGTTTTGATTTTGCCTTTGGTGGGCCATTTTGAAGACAAATATCTTGCTTTTGCTTTTGACTCTCAAAATGAACTGGTTTCTGCATCAGGAAATATGATTGTTTGGTTTCCTGACTCTGCGCAACTCACTCATCCCACTAATGCTGGTGGCAAGTGATCCTACTGTCCTGGTAGTGTTTTGTACTATTTCTAACCACTATATATTCAACTTCCTATTTTACCAATAAAATTAAGTTCTATTCACATTTTTGTCTTTGTGTCTTCTGTACTTCCGCGCCTCTCTCTAGCCACGCCTAGTAGAGATTATTCATCCAGGGCCGCAAGGTAAACACATAGCCTTCCCTGTCATCTAACCGAGACTTAGTATGAATCCAATCCTAAGGTTAGGATTTTCTGTTGTGTGTCTGCGCTGCGCCTCAGAACACGACAGGTATCAAACCCAATCCAGACAAAATACACACTATAACAGAGATGCCAGCCCCAAGGAACAAGAGCAAACTCTGCACTTTCCTTGGAATGGTAGCCTATGTACGCAGGTTCATCCCTGACTGGGGCGCCCTGACATCCCCCTTATTAGCCATCACTGGGAAAACAACCAAATTTGTCTGGACACCTTTACAAGATCAACACTTCTGCCAGCTAAAAGAACACATGGTTACTGCTCCCATCTTGCAATACCCAAACCGCAAGGGTATCTATGAGCTAGAAACCAAAGCCTCTAATTATGCCATAGGAGGAGTCCTCTGTATCCAAACAGCCCAGAAAGACTTCCTCCCGGTGGCATATGAATCTAGGAAGCTATCAGATGGCAAAAAAAGATACCCTATACACAATAAGGAGTTGGTTGCCATCATACACTGCCTCATGAAATGGCAATGTTATCTAGAAGGAGCCCAGACGTTCAAAGTACTCACTGACCACAAGTCTTTGATATCCTTCAAAACACAACAACACCTGTCAAGAAGACAAGCCAAGTGGATGAGTCTCATACAGAGATACCCCATGCAAATTGAATACAAGCCAGACAGAGAGATGCTTACTGCAGATGCCCTATCAAGGCTATACAATAAACACATCCTCCGCACTGATGGCGACCCTGACTGGCCTATGTTAATCATGGGGAATCTCCAGGAAGGGTTCCCACCTGGCACACCAATGGACATCCAAGAGAAAGTCCTCAAGAACAAACATCTGTTCAAAAATGTATATGGTACCCTCCACTGAATCCTTCCAAATGGTGACACTGTACCCTACGTTCTGTTAACACAAAAGATTGACACCATCCTCCAATACCATAGAGACCTGGGACACTACTATATCCAAAACTTATATGAGTATCTCAAGACCCGCTACTGGTGGCCCAACATGCTAGATGATATCAGAGAATTACTGTAACAATGTGAGGTCTGTGAAAAGTATGCCCAAACCAAAGCTCCAACCAAGCCAGTAGTACTTGTATCCATCACACAACCCTTCAAGGTATGGTCGTTAGGTATTGTGGGACCTATGCCTGGTGAAAGCAAAGGCAAAAAGTACATCATCACAGCCATTGACTATGCAACCAGATGGCCCGTAGCACAAGCCACAAAAGAGCACAAAGGCAATGACGTGAGACAATTAATTGGCAAGGAGATCATAGCAAAGTTTGGAAAGCCTGACCTCTTAATCACAGATGGAGGCACTGAACTCAAAGCTTCTGACACCAACAGCTATCTTACCAAAAATGGAATAAAACACGTCAAAGCCAGCCCATATCACCCACAAGCAAATGGATGCGTAGAACAACTAAACAGCTCTCTAGTGGAAGCCCTCAGTAAGTTATCTGTCAACAATCCAAAATCCTGGGTTGACATGCTACCAACCGCCCTTATGGTCTGCAGAACACGAGTCAACAGCAATTGGGGGTAAAAGCCCTTACAGACTTTTCTATGGCCAGAAACCTTCACTTGTCAGTACAAGCATGGGACCACAACTGCCACTTCCAAAGAAGATACCAGACAGCAATGACCCAAAAGTACTACAAGCCAGAAAGGACCAAGAAGTGATGGAACAAAAAAGGGTTCAGCGGGAAGCAATCCCATTGCAACAAGAAAGGTTCCAAGTCAGAGACAAGATCTGGGTTATCAATCACAACCAACACAAATTAGACCCAGGGTTACACAGACCAGGCATTGTCATGGAGGTGAAGCCCAATAACACCTACCTCATTAAAGGAATTGGAGCTCAAACTGAACTGAAACATATGCATCATGATCAACTTTGTTTGTGTAAGGCAAGAACAGCCCAACCAAATTCAAGACTCCCTGTTCCTAACTCCAAACTGGATCAATACCAAGCCTGTATACCAGATACCCTCAAGAAGATTCCCAAGGCTCCGCCTTCCAGCACCCCAGGGGGAGATGTTGCAACATCTTTGATTACTCCCTCTTGGGGAATTAACTCCCTGAGTAAATCACTGAGCGGTTCACTGCCCAACCAATAAACTGGTGACATCATTATCAGATAACCAGCTATGACGGGGATCACTCAATCCAGGTCCTAAATGAAACAACTTGATTAAGCCTCGTGACTCAAGAGGAACATTACTCAGATAAGCCCCATGACCTCCATGACGTACATGGACAACATGTGGCTTGTCATGATACTATATATTAGTCTATATTCATATTCAATAAAGTATCATTCTCTTCTTAATATCCCCCTTTATTTTGTTTATTATACTTCCCAGAAGTATAAACTTGACACTTGAAGTTATTATTTCAGGGGTATTGGTTCCCAAAAAGCTTTCCTGGCTTTATGAACCTTTCTCTGGGATCTCAACTGTATCCAAAACCCCCAATTCATGGACCCTAGCAATACTTTTTGGGCCCATGGCATCCAATAAGTTTATCACCCCTCACAGATTGAAATGGATTTACATTGTTAAGTTGTTGCAACGGAACTGACTAAAGCTCAGTATTTGGGAGGGGAAGATAACAGCCCTAAAGGGGGACTGGGAAGAGATTTGGAATAGGATGATCTTTACTATAGAATACCTGGGAGTTCTTATACAATGATAAACAGCCATTGGCACACCAAGGGTGTGAGAGAGGGGGGCTAAACCAACTGTCATGTTCTGAGGCGCGGCACAGACACACAATGGGAAATCCTAACCTTAGGATTGGATTCATACTAAGTCTCGGTTAGATGACAGGGAAGGCTATGTGTTTAACTTGCGGCCCTGGAAGTATAATCTCTACTAGCTGTGGCTAGAGAGAGGCGTGGAAGTACAGAAGACACAAAGACAAAAATGTGAATAGAACTTAATTTTTATTGGTTAATGTGAAATGGAATATATAGTGATTAGAAATAATACAAAACACTATCAGGACAGTAGGATCACTTGCCACCAGCATTAGTGGGGCAAGTGAGTTGCGCAGAGTCAAGAAACCAAACAATCATATTTCCTGATTCAGTCATCAACTCATTTTGAAGGCGGAAGCAAAAGCAAGAGATTTGTCTTCAAAATGGCCCACCAAAGGCAAAATCAATACATGGTGAATAGCAGTAATCATGACATTACCCTCCCCTAGATTGGCCTTAGGGGGTAGTATTTACAAAGAAACTTTGTGTGCATGCAAGCAAAAGGAAAGCCACTGGAAAGGAGCTTTACAGTGTATTTGGACCCTTGTTTAAAAGTCACTTCTAAAGGGCCAATCCACAGAGAGTCCAACTTATGTGCGCAACCACCTACTCTGTGTTGTTAATAAAGTACATGGTCACCAACATCAAACTCAGGCAGGGGGGAGCGTCTAGCATTGTCAGGAGAGAGCTCAAGCATCTTAGTCTTATATGCAGAAGTGTAGGCAGTGGCCTGTATATCAATTATGTGGTTGACTAGATCCTTGATGTGGTTGTTAGGATTCATGGCCTTATTGGAGGTAAGCAGGGGGGCCAAGAGCAAAGGGGTAGTAGCCTCTTGCCCATACAGCATAGCAAAAGGGGAGTACCTAGTGACACAATGTTTGCTATGGCAGTAGGCAAAGAGAGCAGCAGGTAAGTATAGATCCCAGTTGGCAGTGTCAGAATAGGTGAGCTTCCTCATGATAGAGACCAGTGTGGGATTTGCACGCTCAATTGCCCCATTGGTAGAAGAATTGTAGGGGCAGAGAAGGACTGGTGTGATCCCAAAGATTTGACAACAGAGGTTGCCAGCTTGGCATTGAAGTTAGTCCCATTATTGGAGAGCAACACTTGAGGACAGCCATGGCGGTAGAAAACATCTTGTAGTAGGAAGGCAGCAGTTGTCTTAGCTGTGATGTCCTTTGTAGGGAGAGCCTCTACTCACTTGCTGAAGTGATCAACAGCAATCATAATAAAGCAACACCCAGAACGTGAGCAGGGGAGAGGACCTACCGCGGCAATGCTGACAGTGTGAAAGGCATGTTGAGGTGGAACTAATTTGAACTCATGGGCAGCAGCTCAAGGCCTCTGTAGCTGGCAGTTGTGGAAGCTAGCTATGACATCTGGGATCAGCAGGCAAAGTTTCTCCCAGAATTAATTCTTCTGAAGCCAGTCAAAGGTCTTGGCAATGCCTCCATGCCCAGTCTCTTTATGAGCTTGCAACACCAACAAGAGGCAAAGGCTGGGCTGTACATAAGGCAGATACTGGTCTTGTACCTTTTTGAAGAGCTGATTGTTGTGTATGAGGGTGTCTTTGGATAGCTTGGACAAGGCCAGTTGTACCTCTTCTGTCTCACTTTCCCAAGAAGAAGGGTACCCAATTAGTTTTTATAACCGGTCAGCCTCTGCAGGATGCAAAGCAAGAATGGGCATTCTGGAGAGCCCATCAGCGTTCTGGTGTTGAATCCTAGGACAATGGAGCACAGTGAAGCCGTAACCTTGAAGACGTAGGGCCCATCTAGCTAGGCGCCCTTCAGGCTCCTTCAGCTGTTGTAGCCACTAATGCAAAGCATGATCAGTGACAACTGTATGTGGGTGCTGTATATGTAATGACAAAACTGCTTGACTGCATGCAACACAGCAAGGCACTCCTTCTATGTGACACTATAGTTCTTCTCATGCTTGTTTAGCACGCAGGAAGTGTAAGCCACAGGATGGTCTACACCCTTGTTGTCCAGTTGGGCCAGAATGGCTCCAATAGCTAGATCACTAGCGTTGCTGTACAGGATGAACTTCTTATCATAGTCAGGATACACTAGGATTGGTGCCTCCTTGAGCTTTTGCTTAAGGGTCTCAAAGGCTTGCTGCAGACTGGCAGTCCATTCAAAAGGGACATTACGTAGCAGTTGGACCAGGGGTTTGCTAGTATCAGCAAAATCAGGAATGAATTGTCTATAGTAGCCCATCATCCCTAGGAAGACTTGTACTTCTTGCAGGTTGGTGGGCTGAAGCATTTTGTCAATGACTTCAACCTTCTTAGTGTCAAAACTGCAGGCTCAACCTGCCAACAAGGTTCCAACCAAGCGGGTTTATGACCCGCAATCCGATTACCCGGTCATCTGAAGCCAGACTAGGAAGTCAACTTGAATTACCAAATCTATCAACATGGACAGATGATGATCCTCCACAGTGGATATCTCAATTTTGCGCTTGACTCATTATCAGGATCAAGCCACCCCCTCTTCCATCCAGCCGTATGATCACCAATCATGTTCCTACTATCCATTGATTCACAATAGCTATATAATCACTATCTTGTAATAAAGATTATTATCTATCTCCTAAATATTTTCCCCGTGTAACTCTGCTAAAACAGCACAGTTACAACATTGCTAGCACAGGTAGGTTCTCCATCATACCTTATCTTGAAAAATTCCGCCTGTTGCCCGCACACGCCGCAGCCAACAAATCCTCAACAGAATCATGTCTGGCCTCCTGCCCAACTGGACTCTGTATACCCCTAGTACCAAGATACCTGATGGCTTTGTTCTCTACCAAAACTGGTGATCCCACTACCCACCTTCAACGCCCTGTCCGCCCAAGGGTTCTTCCAGGCACTTTCCTTGATGCCACAACCAGCTGACAAAACCACCATGCCCGCCTATGTTGCACAAAGACTTTGCAGCGCCGCCTTGGAACCCTTTGCAGGGGCCAACAACAACAACACTGCCTATGGATCCAGTCCGCCCAAAGCAAGCTGGCTCAGATGGAATGCCCACAGCAATTTTGGATCACAGAGATCTCCAATTGCCTGACCCATGACGCTGGCACCTGGTGTGACAAATGGCACAAAAAACACACTGACAAGAACTGGGACACCTTCAAACAGGACTTCTTGGTTAGGTTTGTGCTTAAGGATACAGCACTCATGATCATACGCCAAGTAAAGAACCTGACCCAGACAGGCACCGTTAAAGAACTCACCCACGCCTATGAGGAACTCTGTCTCTGTGCTCCATCCAACATGGCCTTTGATACTCCAGCAACACACCTCATGTACTATAACGCTCTCAAGTTGCACGTGATGAGACATGTGAACCTGGACCAAGTTACTAACCTGCAAAGCCTGTACTGTGAAGCAGAAAAAGCAGAACAAACATCCAACGCTCTACACAAGGCACAGACTGGGAAACAAGAAAGGCCCAAGGACTCCCATCTAAGCAGGCGCTCCTCTCAACCACCCCCTGGAGGCAACAGCAACAACAACCACAAACCCACGGGTTTGAATGGGAATGGGAATGGGAATAACAGCCAGTCAAACCTTACCCATTTCCGCGTCATTGCCACCCAAGGCAACCAAGATGAGGGAAATGCCCAGGGAGAGCACTAAGCAAGCCAAGCTCTCCCCACGCAACTCCTGACTTGCCCAACAATGAATACCAACCCAAGGACGCGGACCAATGCCCAATGATCCAAGTGCCCTTGGAAGACCTGGTACTATACACCATCTCCAGACATCCCAATAAATTGATGTCTTACCCTTTCTGCTTTTGCAGTTACACAGGCTCAGCACTCCTGGACTTGGGCACAGACCAAACTTTAGTCAACAGCAGCTTTGTGGATAAATTCAAGCTGGCCACTAATCCTTTGCAGATTAAAAATTTGGTCCTGGCTGATGAACACCACATTGCCGTGACAAAGGAAACTGCCCCCTTCTCTGTCATGCTTGAGAACCTCCACTCCACCATCCAAGGTCCCGTCATTGACTTCCCTAAGTTTGACATTGTACTGGGGCTGGACTGGTTATGGAAAAACAACCCCCACATGGACTGGGCAACCTCAGTGTTGACCATTAAGCGTGAAGGTGTCAACCAACGAATCTACCTGGACTCTGTAGACCAACTCCCACAAGACCATGTCTTTGTACGCATCACAGAAACCTTGGATGAGAAGGAAAACCTGAAAGCAATTGACTGGGACTCCTACCAGTATGAAATCATACACTTCAAGGACTGCCAGGACACCTCCACGCCGCAAGATTGCAATATTGTGGCCTGTCACCCAGAAATCTTTAAGGAGGCGCTACCTGGGCTACCCCCTGAGAAACACATCCAACACTCTATCCAACTCAAGGGGGCTGTACCCAAGGCACGCCCCATTTACAGGCTGACCCCAAACAAGGACAACACCCTCTGCGCCTATCTCAAGGAGGCATTGGAAAAAGGACTTATCTGCCCCTCACAGTCCCCCTTTGGGGCCGCCGTATTCTTTGTGGCTAAAAAGAACGGTACCTTACGCCTGGTCACAGACTACCACACCTTGAACAAAGTCACCATTAAGAATTGTTACCCACTGCCACTGATTGACAGCCTCTTCAACGCCTTGGAAGGAGCCACTGCCTTCTCCAAGATTGATCTAACTGCAGGCTACAACCAGATTTGTATCAAGGAGGAAGACATCCCCAAGACAGCCTTCCGCACTAAGTACGGGTCCTACAAATGTGTTGTACTCAACTTTGGCATGACCAACGCCCCATCCACCTTTGTAACCTTCATGAACAAAGTGTTTGCACCACACATAGGCAAACACCCTAGTATACCTGGACAATATTATTGTCTGCAGCCCCTTGGTGGAACAGCACCATAAAGACCTGGAGGAAGTCTTTGCAACCCTGGCACAACAAAAACTGTTGGCCAAGCCCTCCAAGTGTCAGTTCTTTTGAGAGCAACTACCATTCCTGGGAAATGTAGTCTCAAAAGACGGCATCAAACCTGACAGTCAGAAGATACAAGCCATCTGCAAAATGCCACCTCCCAAGGACAAATCAGAACTACGCACCTTCTTGGGAATGGTGGCTTATGTACAACGCTTCATACCCAACTATAGCGTCTTGACCGCCCCCTTGTCCGCCATAACAGGCGCCAAGTCCAAGTTTGTATGGACCCCCAATGTGACCTCTGTTTCAGACATCTCAAGGAAAAGCTCACAACAGCGCCCATCTTACAATACCCCAAACAAGATAGAGAGTACCAGATGAAAACCAACACTTCAGATGCATCCATTGGGGGAGTACTACAAATTAAGAATAGTGATGGTGACTTCCTGCCAGTAGCCTACAAGTTGTGCAAACTGACAGATGGCGAGTGTTGATACCTGATCCACAACAAAGAACTACTGGCCATTGTACACTGCCTAGTCAAATGGCGCTGTTACCTGGAACAGCAGGAAGAATTCACAGCACTAAATGATCACAAGTTGCTCATCTACTTCAAGACACAAGTGAACCTGTCACGCCGCCAAGCGTGGTGGATGAAAATCTTAGAAAGGTTTAACATGCTCATCCAGTATAAGCCCGGGGCTGAGCTTGCCATGGCAGACGCCCTGTCCCGTCTGTATGTCTGCGCTTCTAGGGGAAAGAATGGGCTTGACCCAGACTGGCCTCTCCTAGTGCTACGTACAAAAGACAAAGGGTTCCCTGTAGGCACAAACAATATCACCAAAGAAACAATCATCAAGAATGAACACCTCTTTGCTGATGTATATGGAACCCTTCACAGAAAAATGTCAGATAGCACGACCATTCCCACATCCCCACACATCAACAAGTCAATACCATTCTTTGCTACCACAGAGATCTTGGACATACTAAGAGCCAAAATCTATACAAATTCCTAAAACATAAAGCCTGGTGGCCAACCCTATACCGCAGTGTCCAGGAAGTTCTAGAACAGTGCAAGGTCTGCAAAAAGTTTACCAAAAGAAAAACCCCACCTAAGTCTGTACTTCCCATTCAAACCCAACTACTGTTCAAAGTATGGGCTCTTGACATTGTGGGCCCCATGCCAGGAAAGCACAACAACAAAAATACATCATCACAGCCATCAATTTCACGACAAGGTGGCCAGTAGTTTAAGCGGTGAAAACACACACCAGTAACAATGTCTGACAATTCATTGGCAAGGAAATAATCAGCAGGTTTGGAAAGCCAGAACTCCTGATAACCAATGGAGGCAAAGAATTGTCCTCCAAAGACACCAATGTGTACCTCACTAAAAATGGGGTCAAACACACCGTCACAACACCATATCATCCACAGGCCAATGGACGCGTAGAGCGGCTTAATGGTAGCCTTGTACAAGCCCTAGTCAAACTCACCGCCGGGAGACCTGAAGACTGGTATAAGCAGCTACCAACTGCATTACTTGTGTGCCAAACCCAAGTGAACAGATCCACTGGAAAAAGCCTGTTTGAACTAGTATATGGCACACAGCCAAATATCATTCAAGCATTGACAGGACCCAAACAGGAAATTCCAAGTCAAGTCCCCCCTTGCTCAGACCCTCAAATAATAGAGGCCAACAGCAAACAAGCAGCCAAAGAAAAGGAACACTTACAAAAGACCTTTGTTCCCATCAGCTAAAGACATGAAGTTGGGGACAAAGTCTGGGTCATGAATGTTGACAAAAGCAAACTACAACCCAAAAAAGTAGGACCAGCAATCATTCTAAAGGTAAACAACAATAACACTTACCTTGTGCAAGGGCTTGGGAAATGCAAGCAAGACAAGACCTTACACCACAACCGCCTACAACCCTGCAAAGCAAGACAGAAACAACACAAAACTGTCCTGCCTGCCACTGAATAACAACTGGTTCAATATGGCGTCCCGGGCTCCTGACAACCTGCCCCCAGAGGAGGCCAACCTTCAGCCGGGGGGTGTCAAAACCACAGGCTCAACCCGCCAACAAGGTTCCAACCAAGCGGGTTTGTGACCCGCAATCAGATTACCTGGTCACCCAAAGCCAGACTAGGAAGTCAACTCAAACTACCAAATCTATCAACATGGACAGATTATGATCCTTCACGGTGGATACCTCAATTTGGTGCTTGAATCATTATCAGGATCAAGCCACCCCCTTCTTCCATCCAACTGTGTTATGACCAATCTTGTTCCTACTATCCATTGATTCACAATAGCTATATAATCACTATCTTGCAATAAAGATTATTATCTATCTCCTAAATCTTTTTCCCCGTATAACTCTGCTAAAACAGCACAGTTACAACATTAGTCATTGGGAAAATCCCAGGCTGGGTTACTTCATGGCCCAGGAATTCAAGACGTTCTTTAAAGAAGGCGCACTTAGAAGGTTTTAGCTTAAAGCCAGCTTCTCAAATCTTTATGAACACCTCTTTGAGATAAGCCAGGTGATTGGTGAAGGTAGCGCTGAAAACCGTTATATCATCCAAGTACACTAGGATGCATGACAACTTCAAGTCACAGAGGATGGAGTCCATGGCCCTTTGGAAGGTGGCCAGGGCGTTACAGAGTCCCTGCAGCATGCAAGTAGGCTCAAAAAGCCCCTCAGAGGTAATGAGCGCGGTTTTTTGACAATCCTTGGGCAATAGGTCAACTTGCCAGTATCCAGATACCAGATCCATTGCAGAGGAAAACTTAGAGCCTCCAAGACGTCAGAGAGCATCATCAATACGCAGCAAGGGGTATGAGTCCTTCTTGGTCAAAGAGTTCAATTGGCAATAGTCCATCACAATATGATGACCCCCATCCTTCTTTTTTAAGATGAGTAGCGGGGAAGCCCAAGGACTTTGGGAAGGTGCCAGAAGCCCAGCATCTAACAGTTGTTTGAGCTCTTTAGATATCTGGGCGTCCTCTACCTGACTACAGCAATAGGGTTTAGCACGGAAGGGAGGAGCATTACCAGTGTCTATCTGATATATAACACCTTTGGCTAGCCCATAGTTGGTACTGTCCTTAGCAAAGATGTCTGAAAATCGGTCTAGTAAGTCTAGCACCTTTTTCTGTTGAACCAGGGACAACTGTGGAAAATCTTGGGCAGTGAACAAGGATAGGACTTAGGCTCATCCTCAGGTAGGTTAAAATCTTGAAACATGCCAAAGAGATGAAGAGACAGGACATCAGGAGCACTTAAAAGCTTGCCATATCCAACAACCTGCCCCCTAGACACAGTCATGGGGAGTGCAGTCAGGTTAGCTACCAACAATTAAACAGGGTTCTTATGGGAGACATCTAGGATCCCTGGACAGAGATAGGGTTCATTGTGTCCTAACAAGGGGGGAGAGTACAACTCTAAGAAGGTTTGTTCAGGTAGTTCATATGATATCTGGGAGTTCATGATGGCCTGGGAGCCAAGTGGGATAGTGACAGCGGACATGGCTAAGAGAGGGACTCCTTCAGACGCAGGACAAGCCATGGGAGGACATTTCATGTTTGAGGAGTGGGTGCAATATTTGAGGTTGAAAACCCCAGTGGGATACTCCAAGGCACATGTCTTGAGCCATTTCCTGGGAACCTTAACCAGCTCTTCAAAGATCAGAGGGACTTCATACCCCATAATAGAGAGGTAACCATCTTTTAAGTTGATTATCCCATTATATTCCTTAAGGAACTGGGTGCCAACTAAGAGATTGCAACTCTCATTTTCCAAGACAACTGCTGGTGCAGCTAGAAGAAGCTTGCCAAACTGCATGGGTAGAGCAGAGTATGTCCCTATGGCGCGGGTCATAGACAGTCCAGCTGTGCCATATGACTGGTGATAATTAAGGTCAGGGGCAAGTTTGAGTTTCTTCACAAGCTTGGAGGAGACAAAGTTGACTGGCAAGCCAGTGTCTAGAACGGCCTTGATCTTCACTTTTTGAATGGATATTTCTACTTGAGTGGTAGTGCAACCAAAGGGTGGAAGGACAGCCAAGATATCTTGAGCCTCTGCTAGTTCCTTATCTACTTCTTGATCATTCATCTTAACCCTGGGAACTCCTTATAAACAGTCTGGAGAGGGAGCAAAACAGATAAATTCTTGAAGACAGCGTCAGCAACCTTGGCAGCTTCTTCTGAAAACTCCACAAGCACAGGGGACCTCTTAGCCTGAGTGATGTAAGGGCAAGAGACAATTTCTTTGGATTCAGGCAAAGGCTTAGCGGTAGTTGTAGTCTTTCCTGAGCGCAACTTATAGGGGACTGTAATGGTTTTGGGAACAGCCAGGACTGAATACCCATATGTGTTGGTGTTGTCAGTATCAGAGTCATCCAGGTCAGAGTTGTCAGAGATATTGTGGAACAAGAGGAGGATAGGAGGAGCCTCATTATCAGCAGGCTTGGAGTCAGATATAGAGGGAGGGATTGAAAGAGACTGGGAAGAATTTTCAACCAAGAACGTCTCTGCCTCTAGGTTGACTAATCTTTTCCCGCCTACTCTTTCAGATCAGCTCCTTCAACCTTCAGGTTGGTGCAGACTCAAGAATGATGACCTATCTGACCACAGTTGTGGCAACCTTGGCGTCAAGGAGGGTTTTGCAAGTTCATGTTAAGAATGCAAGGACCACGGGAAGATGAACCAGAATATAAAGTAGATTGACCTTCCCTAACAACTGCTCCAGAATAGATAAGGTGCATATCCTGCAACAACGTCTTTATGCTCTTCATGGAGGAAAGCATAGCTTTATGGGCTTTGAAGTGAAGGCACAGAAGTTGGTTAACTTTGAGAGCTTGAGTGCAAGCCATGTAGGCTTCATGGGCTGTCAACTGTCTGCTTGTGATCAGTTGCTGTCCTTTCATGTAGAATCTGTCTGAAAACTTGGCCAGCATCTCTTTAGGCTTGAAAGCTATATGCATGAAGGCGTCCTTCTTTACTTCCAGGCTAAGGTTACCACCAAACTTGTCAATCAGAAGCTTCTTCATGTCTTCCCATGTCTCAATGATGGGTTGCTCAGGCACCACCACCTCCTGGCAAGTCGGATGTAGACAGGTTAGAATATGTTCCTTCTTAACTTTGTCTGAAGCTTGTCTCATGGCAGTTTTGCAGATAGTTAGGAAAGCTGCAATGGTTGAGGTTTTGGGATTGAAGACTTGCTTAAAGGTAGGCTTGAAGTGTGCTTTGGGAGTGGGGCCACCATTGTTGCTATTGATTACGTTTATACGCGGGAAAACTCTGCTTTGGATTCAGAGGGGGGCTGTCTAGCCCATAGCTGACAAACACTCTCTTCAAGGGTAGTCAGGGTCTCAACAGCGCGGGCACCCGTAGCAAAAGCTTGAGTGGACTGTTGTGCAGTAGTATCTAAGTGTTGAACTTGGGTAGTCACTATTGTGGAGAGCTCAGCCAGTTGAGAGGTAAGGGATGACCCCACCAAGAGGCAAGTGACAAACCTATCATTCACAGAGTTGATCACATTATTCATCTCTTGTACATCTCTATCCAGTTCAGTATGGTCCCGCTTCAACTGATCCACTTTGTTAGCTAGGGCAATTAGTTCCCTAGTGCATTGGATTCAAGGGGCTCCTGGTAAGCCAGGGCAGCAACCATCTTCATCAGCAACCTCAACTGGACTAGCAGCAGTTGCCATTATTTCACGTAGGGCAACAAGTTTTTGCTGTAGCTCCGCAACTTGGGCAGTCAATTCAAGCACCTGGGGATCAGGTTGAGGAGCTTCAGCAGGACGTCCTTGACTGCAAGTAGTTGTGTGTAGCTCACAAATAGCGTCCCATATTCTTTGTTCTCAATCTGCCAGGTCATCAGAAAGGGGAGAGGGAGGAACATCTGGCTTGGGCGTAGCTAATTCATTCACTTGACTCTGGAGTTTGGCTATAGCAGCAGCAGTGGCAGCTCTTTCTTGATCAAACGCCGCACTGAGTTCATTAAGGCCATTAACCGCAAAGTCCGCTACTTGCTGTAGTTGCTCAAAGGAACACATGCTGAATGCATTGAGTTGTTGTATGAGTCGCTCAAAGTTGGTAAGATAAGCGTTTAAGGTGGAATCTACTTGAGTTTGCCAGGGTTGTTCTAGCTGGTGAAACTTGTGTAGACGCTCTCTCACGTATTTGGGGATGAACTGGACCATTTTTTTGATAGAGTTAACCAAATGGGTCTGGGAGGTGACAGAGTTTTGCTGATTATCAGATACCAAGGAAAACAGGGAATGAATCCACTGTTGGTAGGCAGAAAACTGGTCCCAGTGATGAGTGACTGCTGCTTGCAGAGACAAGATTTCTTGGACATAGAGCCCCAACACCATTTGATGATGGGCTAAGGCAGGCTGCACAAAGGGCAATAGTAAGTGCTCAGAGGAGCCAGCTGCTGAGAGGAGGTGTTGTGGAAATTAAGGAGCCACAATTAATTCATAGTATTCAGACCAACTAAGCTGCAACTGAAGGCAAGGGATGGCTCCTTGACGGGCTATCCCAAGGGCTACCAACATGACTTGCTCCAAGTCAGGGGTACCCATGGGGTAAGCAACTAGGCGGGGACCATTTCCGAGGTTCAGTATAGTGGGGGTAATAGGCAGGTTGGCAATATCTTCCTCTTTAGGAGGACTGGTAATTTCAGGTGAAGTCAACTCTTATATAGGTGGAGGCAAAGGACCTGAAAACGTGGATGTGAAAGGTATAACCAAGGGGCTTATAGCCCCTGTAGTGAGCACCATTTTTGTTGTGTTCTGAGGCGCGGCACAGACACACAACAGGAAATCCTAACCTTAGGATTGGATTTGTACTAAGTCTTGGTTAGATGACAGGGAAGGGTATGTGTTTACCTTACGGCCCTGGAAGTATAATCTCTACTAGTTGTGGCTAGAGAGACGCGTGGAAGTACAGAAGACACAATAACAAAAATGTGAATAGAACTTAATTTTTATTGGCGAATGTGAAATGGAATATATAGTGGTTAGGAATACCACAAAACACTACCAGGACGGTAGGATCACTTGCCACCAGCATTAGTGGGGCAAGTGAGTTGCTGCAGAGTCAAGAAACCAAACAATTGTACTTCCTAATTCAGTCATCACACATTTTGAGAGGCAAAAGCAAAAACAAGAGATTTGTCTTTGAAATGGCCCATCAAAGGCAAAATTGACACATGGTGAATAGTGGTATTCACAATAGTTACTGCGGCTTGAAGAAGTACGTCAGGTTCTTATAATCAGTATGATTTTCACTGGGTGGTTGGCATTGCACAAGTATCTTCTCCAATGTTTCAATGATAGGATGATAGAAAGTGTCTCTTTATTATAGATGGGGTAGTTCAACTCAGGTGAAGTGAACTTCCTTGAGTAGTAAGCTACAGGGTGCAGCTTACTATCATGCCCCTCCTGAAGCAATACCCCCAATGCAAAGTTGGAAGCGTCTGTCTCCACAATGAAGGGTTTATTATAAACTGGCATTTTCAAGAAGGGGGGTGGACACAAAGGCGTTATTTAGCAACTCAAAGGCCAATCTGGCGGCGTCATCCCACACAAAGGGGTGTTTCTTGGAGGTGAGGCGGGTCAAGGGCAAGCAAACAGAAGAAAAATTTTACACAAAATTCCTGGCAGAAGTTTGCCAGCCCAGGAAGCTTCTGACCTCCTTAGGGTTCTTTGGTTCAGGCCATGATATCACAGCCTTTATTTTGTCAGGTGTCATAGCAAAGCCTCCTTTCAACACATTGTACCCCAGGAACTCTACTTCTTCCTTGAAGTTATTGAATTTCTGGAGCTTAACAAACAGTATGTGTTCCTTGAAGCATTGTATGACAGCTTGAAGGTGTTTGATATGTTCTTCTGGGGTGCAGCTGTAGATGAGGATATCATCTAAGTAAGCTACACAACACTGGTCCTTAAGTCCTCCCAGGACCACATCCACCATAGTTTAGAAGGTGCTAGGTGTATTGCACAACCCAAACAGAATAACCAGGTATTTGTAAAGACCTTGTCAAGTCTTGAAGGCAGTCATTCATTCATCACCTGGCCTGATACAGATCTGATTGAAGGCATCCCTCAGATCAACTGTTGAGAAGACATTGGCTCCTGAAATCTAGTCTTATGGGTCTTCAGAATTGAGTACAGAGTATCTGTTTTTTACGGTGATGCTGTTTAGGTCCTGGTAGTTCACACAAGGGTGTAGGTCACTTTCCTTCTTCTTAACAAACAGTAAAGGGGATAAATAGGGAGATTTGGAGACGTGTATTTATCCTTTTTTAATATCTTGTCTAGGTACTCTTTTAAATAAACTTGTTCCTTCATGTTGCAACTGTAAACAGGTCCATATTTAGGGTGGGTTTATGGGAGGAGATGAATGTTGTGGTCAAACTGACTGTGTTTAGGTAAGGCAGTGGCTTCTTCTTCTGAGAAGACAGACTCCCAAGGCTTCAAAAAAATTTGGATCTCATATTTGCAAGATCCCATGGTGATGTTGTTTAGCTCTGGGGTTTTCTGAGGGTTCAAGCATGGGACCTATAAGGTTTGGCCCTTACAAGTGATAGTCAACTGATGGTTCTTATAGTCTAAGTTCAGTTGATGGTCAACCCTCCATTCAAAACTTATCCCTACAGGTTTTGGAAGCTTCTTCACAACATAGAATCTGATAGGCAGGAGTTTCCCATTTAACTTCAGGGAGACAGACTCTTTGCATTTGTGTGACAGGTCTGTTGTTTTGTTGCCCAAGGTTACCATTCAGGGCTTTACTCAGACTGGTACACCCAGTTCCTCAGCTAGGCTATTTTCCATGTAGTTGAGGGTTGCCCCACTGTCTAGGAGGGCTACAGTGTTCACCTCATGGTCATAGTAACATAATGTAGTGTCAATGATAGGATAGGACTGGGGAGCGTTGTTTATTGCCAAAATGGTGGCTCCTTGGGTTTCATTAGAGCAGCTAGTGCAGTCCTTGGATAAGTGGCCACTCTGGTGGCAATAGAAGCATATCCCACTTCTGATGTGACGTTGGTACTATTATGGGGTCATGTTCAGACAGGGCATACTAGCACCAGGGGTTTGATTGTTCCGGGGCTGACCAGTGTGGGATCTTTGTGGTTGGCTGAAGTTCATGCCTCTGACAATAACCAGGAGCTTGTCTTTGGAGAGGTTGCATTGGCGGTGTCTCATTAGGCTGGTGTGATGTGGGTTCAGACTGTTTCTGAAGTGTAACCCAGATATGTTGTTAGAAATCTTAGAGGCCTCTGCCAGGCGTAGGAATTGTTGTATGTATGTCTCCAGATTGTCCCTTCCCTGGGTCAGGCGGATGAGGTCTATGTAGGCTTGGATCTTGGCACCAGCAGGGGTGGTTGCAGAGTTCATTCTCTCCAGGAATTGGTTGTAGGAGAGTATAAGGTCCAGGTCTTCCTCTAGGCTGGTCAGGAAAGTCTCTCTGACAGCATCCTTCAGTTGGGCAACCATCATCATAAACTTCTGAGTGTTGTCTCTGAAACTCTTGGGGTGGGCGCAGAACAAGGAGTTTATCATTATCATTACTTTTTTGAAACCAGCCAAGTCCATTTTTGATAGGTCAGGAAAGTTTGTAAGGGCAGCAGTGTTTTTTTTTTGAGGGGGGGATTGTCATAGTCTGGACCTGGGATGGCTTGGCAGCAACTCCTTCTTGGCTTTTGTTTGTTCCTTGTTTCTTGCTTCTTGGTCATAAGCTGTCTTAGGTAGTAAGCTGAGGTCAAAAATAAAAGCATACAAGATGCCCCTATAATAAAAGAAGAATAAGGGCCCAGGGTTACTAGTTTTGTTATGGTTGACATACTGTCACAGCCCATACCAGAGTCTGGCTGGACTCGCACAGGGAAGGCAGGCTGGGCCTAAAAGGCCATGTACACAATTGGTGTGACCCTGACAATGTAATTTACAGCTGCAGCCAGGGAATGCCAACTTCTAGTATGGGGCACAACCTGATTGGCCAGCCCCAATACTGCAATGTAAATGTACCTCAACTTGATGAAGTCTTGGGCAAGAGGCAGATTGGGTAGGTGGAGAGAGGAAGGAATCTCCTTCATGGTAGGTAGAATTGGCACTCTAGGGTGACCAGGGGGAATATTCAGGTAGTGAGGGTGGAAGAACTCCAGGTCAACAGCGCAAGGTGGCTTAACCAAAGTGACAGGAGCAGAGCCAGGAGGTAACAATAGGTGCAGTTGTATTGTGTAGTGGATTCACAAATAGATGCAAACAGAATAATTATATTGGTGCAAAAATAGATAATTTCTACAAGAAAATAATGGTTCCTGGACATAAAGTTGTTTATTTAATATTTCAACAGTGAGGAAGGTTTCTCCTTCTCACTATTTATACTTACTGGTGAATACTTAGCCTTTTGTGCCACCATAGGCCTGGTGGTATCATTTCCAGTGATACTTGAAAAATGGCATGGGATTTGCACACTGGAACCTGAGGAGGGAAGGGCATTGGCTGGTATATCATGAAATTTTTTCTGGCTGCTGTATGACAAGGTACCACAGCTATTATTAGATCCCACAAGTAATTGAGCGCCTGATTACGTAATTGAATGATTGCTTTCCCAATTTATCATTTCCTGATAGCAAATGGAGCCAATTTTGTGTTTAATCTCAATGCCAGGGTTTTGCGGCACATGGGCCTTGCATCCCACTAGATTTTTGTGGTCAGAAGGGGGTTTTCTTCCAGGAAGGTAGTTGTCAATGCTTTCCACACTATTGGTTGTTTTATCTCCATGTAGGCTAGCTGATTGTCTGGAGAATTCTGGGCCCTGACACCATGCTAAGACTTTGATGCCATTTTTAAAAAAAGTTATGAGACATAGGCTCCTCAATTACTGCCCTATTTTATCTTTGCTATTTACCAACTCAGTTCAAATCCTTCCAGTTTGCCTGCCCCTCTGTCCTTAGTTTATTGTTCACCAGGTGCCCCATTTGGTTCCGTTTACTTTACAGATTACCCTTTAAAGCCTGAATACAAAGGCTAAACCTTTGAAAAGATACTAGAGAAAGATCCCTTGGACTGAAAAAAAGTGTTGGCTAGATAAAATAGAGAAGTCCCTTGGTACGTGAGTGAGCCCTATCTATTCTGAGATAAATATAACTCCCCATCCACATACCAGTTGGATATGGAGCCGCCAAGAAACCACCAAACTAATGCATGTGTCCTGTCTGGAATACCTTTCCTAACTACCTAAATCAAGTGTCCTTCAGCCTTAACAAAACAGAGTCAGAATAAAGCTGTTTATATTGGTAAACAAATCAAATAATAATTGGATAATTCTACATATAGGGATTGAACCCAAGGCCCTGGAAAGATGGCAAATGTTAGTTTAGTGGTTGATTTTAATATTAAATTTCCTTTTTATTATACACTGATTCAATTGGTTGACAATTCTGGTTTTGAAATGATTAAAAGAATCATAAACTACAACAATTACTTCTCTTCACCTGGTTGGCTGCCTTTGTCACCTCTGTTGCTTGGAAAGCCTCTTCTAGGTAAGACCATCTATAGTGATGATTCTGCTCCTGTTGACATAAAGTATCAGAACTCTGGTTAAAAAATATGATCCACCCAGCATGTTTTCTGTCCCTCTCCTTTTTTGATTTTGATCAATGTTCTTCAATTATATCTCATTGAGGCCTTGAATTTACACCTCTTTGTTACAGAAGTAACACTTTTGAATTCCCAGGCAGGATTCAAACCTGTGTCTGCCTGCCAGGTGGGGGGAGTAGGTGGCAGGGTTTTGCTCACACCTGAATTTGCTTCAAAAAGCAAATAATCAGGGTTGGGAATTATTTCTTCCCTGCCTGCAGCTGCAAGGCCTGCGCTGGGCCCTAAAAGCTATGCCCAAGCCTTGGTGGGGTTGGCTGGACCTGGGCAGGCTAATTTTAGCTGCCCAGGGCTCCCAGTTTAAGCCCACCCTCTATTTAGTAATATTGGGTTTCCAATTGGGAACCCCTTTTTTAATCAAGTTCTTTTGCCTCAGGAATGCCTGTCAAGCCAGTCCCAAAATGGCAATCAAATTGGAAAAGATCCCATGACTCCTGCAGCCAAACCTGTCTGAACCAGTGACCAGTCAGGCCAAGATAGGCCACCATCAAGCCAAGCAGCTGTTCCTGAAGACCCCAAAAATGATGATGAAACAGCCAACCAACCAGCAGAATTTGAGATGCCAAACCTTGCCATCCAGATAGCATCAGAAGAATGCCCCAAGGCACCTGCATGTGAATGAATATATAAACCAAAAGTACCAGAAAGATTCTGTATCATCATCCTTACCAAATAAAGTTGTTATGAACTTTTGGTCAAAAATCTGATCCCATACCTATTTTTGATACTCTTCCATATTCAATCACCTAGACACCAGAATCACCCTCAGGAGTTGAACACCAAGCGCCAGCTGGAGACCCAGAAGTGTTTAATAATTACTGCCCCTTGGCACTCTGTTTGTCCTTGACCATTTTACAGAGTATCTCCCCAATCCCAACCACAAACCCTGGACTTTGGAAGACCTGCAGTGGTACACCCACCCAGATGCTCCCAAAGATCCCTAATAAATTGTTTGCAAAAAGCAAGGAGATTACCATATACCCTTTGATATTCAACAGGAAATACAACAATCTTTTGGCCTACCTGGTCCCTTGGAACCACTCTTGACATCCAAACTGCCTGTCTCAACCCCCCACTTCTGGTGCCACTGACCAGAATAGTCAATTCCTGGGAGTGCTATACCTGGCACTCACAGGGTTGATCAATTCTGCTTTGCCAGGGGCTAACCTTGGGACGTGGCTGGGAAGGCCCTCTCCTACCTGGTAGAGTTATGACCATCATCTGGTGGGCCATGCCTGTACCCACATCTGCCTCTCCTTCACCTGAAGGGGCAATGTGGTACTCTTGATGTCCTGAAAATTACACAAATATTAGCTTTATAATAGAATTAGATACCAAACCAGCCATATTAAGCTTGGGTCATCCTTGACATAAATCAGCGCTAAAATCAAATACCTTTAATATATTGTCACATTAAAAAGACCTAAAAATTGAAGTAGTTCATGTTGTATAATTATATAAATGATTGTTGGAATAAGCTTCATTTGGTGAAAGATGGGAGCAGAGGAGGCAAAATAGTTGCTGGTAAAATGGGGATGGGTGGCAGGACAGTGCTGGATTAGCTATGGGTGGTTGGCTTTGCTAGGCTGGGAGGGTGGGGCTGGGGCAATAGGAAACACTAGGGACGTGTGAATGCCTTGAATGACTTAAAGAAACTGATGATCCATTATATCATACTCCTGTTTAGGAATCATAGTGACTGGCTGATATACTGGGGACTAAAAAAACCAGCTGTGTATCCTTGGATGATTGGCAACATTTGTGAGTGTTGAGGGCCAGCTTTTAAACATTTCTGCAACCTTCTGAATCATGAATAGCCCAGTGTGGTTGTGGGCAACAATAAGCACCTGACTGAACCTCTTAGGGTTAAGCTCTTGGATCTTGTCTGAAATTTTGTAGAACAACACATCCTTAAGTGTATATTGGTATGACTGGAAGATAATATCAACATATTATGCCACCTGCTTGAATATCCTCTTATGCTTCTTTGCCGCATTCCATTTGATAGCTCAGAAATATACAGTATTTTGAATCGGCCAAGCTTCATATATTTAGCAGGTCTAAGAGAAATCTGCCATACATGTACCCATTGGCGTAATTGGAGAAGGTTTGGTAGAGCACTGTCCCTTTTTGGAAGGCTGATAGGAATGCATTAATTACTTTGCCCTGCTTCTTTGTACCCTCCAGAGTGTTCTTTCCTCTCACTATCCTGTAATATTGAGCATGTAACGCCAATCTACAATACAGTATAAAAGTGGCATTGTCCAGCATACTGGACAGGCAGAGATTAACTGTGGCGCTGATCAATGGATTTTGGGGCAAATCAAAGCCACCCTTCCATTTGTCACCTGCATGATTGGTCAGGTCAGAACCAGAATACTAGAAACAAGCCTTTTGATCCAGAGCTGTGCAGTGTGGTGTGCAATAAAAGTGCTGTGAGGCCCAGGCTAATGTGTTCTCTGTCATTTAGAGGTATGGGTCACTTACAAGAGCCCAATCATGATAGGATAGGCATCCTTGAGCTGAGAATTGGGTGGCTTCTTGGCTGCTTGACAATATTTGCGCTAGTGCTCTCTTTGTGAGTGCCCAACGTTCCTGGCTCACTGCTGCTGCAGTGAGCTGTAGGTGGGTGGTGATTCCTGAAAGGACCATGCGCTTTGATCAAGCCTCAGTACCTCTCAAACATCTCATTGGCTACCAGTTGATGCTTGGGGGCAGGCTTGCCATGCTGACACCTGGTTTAGGTTTGGCTTGATTTGATTTGATTGGATTGCTGCAGGATATTTGGGTTGAGGTGGAGGGGAAACAGACTACCCAGGTTTCTACGTGTGGCGCAGGCTGAGGTTGGGCCTGGTCTTGGTTATCTCATAGTGAGTGTTGGAAAGGCCTTCCAGTGCTGGGCCTAGTGATACATACAATTTGGCCTCCTTGTGAATTAAGTTTAGTTGGGTGTACACAGGGGCTGTGACAGTTGCACTCCCTTGCTCAGTAACTTGGGCTTGGGGTTGCTACTGGTACTGTCCCTCAATGGTATCAAAGTTCTTGTTGCTAGTATAAATCATTTTAAATAAAAAAATCAATAAAAAATCTATCAAAATGGAAAAGAAAAGTATTCTCAGAGTGTTAATTTTATTTAAGTGTGTGCTCCTATTTGAGCGGCTCTCTCAGACATTGATGGCCAGATTTAGAAGCATGTACATTGAAAATGATGCTATGGTTCCTGGAATAGATTTTGGTGGCTTCACTCTTGAAAGATTCTACTTCTATTTCCAGTCAAAAAAGTCAAGATTGTAAAAAATTTGACTGTTCTGTGATTCAAGGTATCACTTTTTGGCTGGACAGATTTTGTTTGCTGGCTGCATCATGTTTTTACATGATCAGTATCCTGGTTGATGTGGATTTCTTTAGGATGTGGCTGGTTTTTTCTTTTTTGGAATATGGGTTACCTTTGCTTGCTGCCTCATTTTAGGGATCATTGTCTGATTCTAATTTTTGTGTGTTTGACTATTTTTGTAATCTGGACCTAGATAGATGGAACCTTTATTGGGTAAATAGACCTTCAAGTGGAACCAGTTGCCTTTTTTGTGTAACTGAACTGTTCTAGTTTCTCTCAGCAGGTTGTAAAGCTACTGTACATAATAAAGTCCTCCACTAAAATACTTACCAGGAATTAAGTGAGGTTGAGATATGAAGCTTCAGCGGTATGTGCACAGTCCAAAAGGGATGGCAGGAATTAGACAATTAAACCATAAGGATATGTTCTCTATTTGATTTTTTAGAAAACCTTGTCAGCAGCTCACATTTTAAGCGCTGGACTTATAAATATAGGCAGGGTATGGTTATGGGATCTTGAGCTGGTACTCCACCAGTCATGACGAAATCCCCAAGGCATCCTGGGGCAGCTTGATCTATTACTGGCAGGCGAAATAGGTCCAGGTTTGAAGAGAGCATGGCGACCAAAGTTTTCTGGGCTGGATCAAGATCGTTGATGTAGTATCTTACATTGTGAGATTTCTGATTGTTTGCCATGGATGCATATTGATAGCTACATTTCTATTGATGGGTTTGGATGTTCAAGTGGATTGAATGATAGGTATCCAAGCTTAAAAGCAGCCAACACCCTGTACACAAATAAACGTTGTTAGATGGGGAAAATAGGGTAAGAGGTCCTAAGATGAGGTACCAGGAACCAAAAGAAAGTAAATGCCGGTGCTGCAAAGAACAGCTAGAGTCTGGGGTCATAACTGTGATACCTCCCATAAATGTCTGGATACTTCTGGAATCAACAAATATTTTCCCTCTCACAAAAGAATGGCTCAAACCACCCATGCAGCAGAAATAAACTATCACCCCCTAAGCCATGCTAGCGAGGAACCGTTCCTTGCTGGGTCAAGACAAGCAATTGGATGGACTATTTAAGGTTGCTGATATCATGCTGAGGACATTGGGTGGATTGAGAAGTGATGGGATACCAGAAAACAAGGGATGGGGTTCCAATCTAGCCTTGTGATATCTCATTGGATCCCCTGGCATGAGTCTACCAATGCTCTGTCATGGGTATATCCTCTCATATAAGCCAAACATTGAACATTTTATTTATAAATCCTTTATAATCTATCAATAAAGGAGACTATTTGACGTATACTGATGTTTTGCACTTGATGGATATTTTTACTGTTTAGACAGTGTTCTGTTAACCAGGCCCTTCCATTGGAAGCCCTTGCTCTTCCTTTTACAGCGACCAATGGTGACAGGCCGGTCCCCCTGCTACACTACCAGGTTATATCCCAATCCAACCACAAGTGCCATCACCTTCCTTCTCCACTGAGTGGGCTTATAAAACCTTGGGGTATACCTGTCGCCTTGCACGTATTTAACAGAAAGACTAAGTATCAGGTATCGCTCCTGCTGCTCTATAGCTGTAGGATAAATTAAATCACCATTGCTATGAGCTATCTGCAATGTGAAATTTACTATAGGTTGCTTTTATTGCAGTAAGTGTCCTAACCTATCTGGTGTTAACGATAAAAGCAAACATGTTTCCTCCTGTAAGCTTTAACCACATGCCCCTTTCTGCGTCTAGCTTCAGTTCTACTGGTTAGCACCCACCCCTACACCCTGCTAACGCTCTTCCGGTATAGATGTTTATCTGGGCTAAGTTTACTCTCGGAAACCCTGTAGCTAAGCATCACCGTCGGTATGCTGATGTAACTTGTCCATTGAAGCTTTAAGATAAAGTTGCGGTAAGGCAGGATGGGCATCACTCTTTATTTAATTTGGCGGTTTAAAAACTGGGTAGGAAATGTGCGGCGTGTCAATCTCAGATGTTAAAAAGGTTTTTGTGAAAGATTGGAATGGTGTTCTATTTACTATTATTCTTGCCTTGAGGGTAAATGCATTAACGTCATCAGTAAATCGTGAGATTCAAACACCTGAGCAACTCGGGAGGCAGCGAAAATGAGGTTGGATTAAACGTAAGTATAATTCAAGAGTAAAGAAATTTAATTTTTTATTCTATGGCAGCCGCAACTACTTGATAAACGGGCAATTAAATAAAACTATCAGAGTCGTGTAGATAAAAAGAGTTTACTCATCACCTCCAGTCAACAACAATCTAAGCGATAGTGAGCACCATCTAAATCTAAAGTGCATTGCGCACAAAAGTAGGCAGGACAAAGGCAGCTCTATGGATATCGGAGTTGTAGTATCTACAAAGCTTATTCTCGACATCTTTAGGCCACTGGCGAACGGGCTCCTTAAGGTTACGAGAAGCATCATTAGAGCACATGATGAAACCAATTTGTCCAGAGGGATAGGTGGGGATTGTGGTATAGGCGTATTCTACAACAGGGAAGAGTTTTTTCGAGAAATCCTTGACCTCTTTGATAAGAGGAAGATGCAGCCACTGGCATTCACCTTTAAAGTTAATTTTGGAAGCTTAGATGAAAGTACCTTGAGTGCTGATGATACCACCAGGGGTTAAGGCGTTTTTCATCAATTCATAGTAGCGAGATTGGTAAAGTGATTCAGCAGGACCTATCGAGAAGTTTAGAGCGATCAAGCAGAAAATATTTACCAACTGGATCAGAGGAATCAGTGATAATAACATCATAAGTGGAAGTATGAGATTCCAGGAAAGGGAAACCATCACCAATGTGCACTTTAACCTTGGGGTGCTGGAAACCAACAGCCATGGCAGGCAAGTATTTCTTAGAAACTTGGATTACAGTTTCGTCAATCTCGCAAAGTACAACCTCTTCAACACTTTCGTGCTTGACAACTTCGCGTAAAACACCACCATCTCCACCACCAATAACAAGAACCTAGAAATATAAGCAAACGAAAGATAAAACGCATACCTTCTTGGGGTTGGGATGGCTGTTCATGGGAAGATGAGTAATCATCTCCTGGTAACTTAAACAGTTAAAACAAAGAAGTAAACCTTAAAGTTACGAGAATTCGTCGCGCTCAGTGCACTGGATGACGCCGTCGAGAACAAGGACATTTCCGTAGTTGGTAGATTCAAAGACGAGAACATCCTGATAAAGAGATTTTTTCTACATGGAGAATCTCTTTGACCTCCAAGGTCATGCCTGGAAAGAGAGCATAAGAAAAGGATGCATAAAGAATAACCTACTTTGACCGGGCCATAGGGTGGAGGTCTCTTTAAACCAGTTGTCCTTGATCAGAGGGTGAACTAGAGGCTGAGACATTTCAAGCTATGAAAGAAGGTGAGCTAAACAAATCTGTGAGCTTCAACAACCGAGGTCGGCGTTAAAAATATCCTGAGATCAAATATGCTTAATGCTCGAGCAGCCCAAGCGTATCACATGTAAACTTACATTGTTTTTTTTGGAGAAGGGGCTGTCTAAAGTTTGAAAGATCCCTGGTGAGCTGAGCAAAAGTGTAGCTTTGTTTGTTTGAGCAGTTGGATGGATGGGCAATCTTCCCAATTCGGCGGTAACAAATCCAATCTACAATTTAAGCCACCTTGCCTCACTGACAAAAAAATCATCTATCAAAACATACACAAAAGTGCATATGATTGGCAGACTTCTTCAGATGGCAATTTTCCAAGAGACCTGCCACGATCAACCCAAAACACTTGCCTTAACTGGTTGATGTGGATACATGTACGGCAAGCAAGATAAAAGGCTTAGATCCAACTGACAATACCTGTAAATAGCATATCCCACAGCAAGCCAAAAACAAAAAATTATAAAATTCTAATTTCCTTTTAACAAAGTGAATTCAAAGTTTCTTAAAGATAAGAATAAATTTAGCAAACACCCAATCTACATTTCTTTAACCCCCAGGGATTTCTATCAGTCTGTTTTAATATCTAGGTTGATTGATATTATCTATAAGCTATGTTTTTAGAGAGCTCTTATGATTTCAGGGTACTGTAGATTCAGAACCTAAACGTAAAAATGTGGGATGGTCAAATCCTTGGCCCAAATTTCCAATCACATTTGTGGGATGGCCTTTTTTAATTAAATTGAGTTCTTTGTATTTTTATTTGAATATTTAAAAATGCGGGAACTCATAGACACTTTACAAAGTTCAAGTTGAACTGCATATTTTCACTGGACAAAATGGATTAGCTGGAATCAGATTTGAAGCGTTCAAGTCCATCAGCCATTTTCATTAAGTTTACTATGTATTTTTGGAATTGCGGGATTGTCAAATCTAAGAACCAAATTTCAAATCATAAATTAATGCCACTAGTAAACTCAAATATCAATTGTGGGAACTGGAATACAAATTTAATGTACAGTAAGAACACTAGTAAACACCAACCCAAATCAAGAAGCTCCACTCTGGATAAAATCTAATGACAAATTCAATCTTGATAGCCATGTTTAAACATGAAAATTAAGTGAGATGTAAAATTGTCTAAACCTGGAAATTATACAATATTCTGCACTCCAAATCACTAATATAGCAACCACAAAACCATATAATTGCCAGGGTCCAGAATGCCCTGGAAAATCAACTAGCCTCCCCGGGAATGGTCAGTCAACTGCGTGAAAACCCCTTCCAACTGCCTTCCAGAGGGAAAATCCCCCTTTTAAATAATGAATGGCCTGGGATTTGAGAGGCCCACCAGCCTCTAATCCCTGGCTTCAAATCTAATGACAAATCCAGGATCTTGTACTATTGGGAAATGGTACATTGGGAGAGCAATCATTCAATTGTGCAATCAGGCGCTCAATTGCTTGTGGGATCTATTAATAGCTGTGGCACCTTGGCTTGCTGCAGCTCAAGCAAGGTTCCTGTCATGCCAGCCAATGCCCATACATCCCCAGGCTCAAGTACGCAAATTCCTGAAAAAATTGTAAGTATTACTGAAATTGATGCCATCAGATCTCTGGTGGCACAAAAGGCCACACATCCACCAGTAAGTATAAGTAGTGAGGAGAAAAAGCCCTCCTCCCTGTTGACATCATAAAATAAACAGCTTCCTGCCCAGGACCCATTATTTTCTTGCAGGAATTATCTATTTTTGCGCCAATATAATTGTTCTGTTTGCATCTATTTGTGAATCTACTACACAATATAACTGCGCCCATCTGTACCCTCCTGGTTTTGCTCCTGCCACTTCAGTTAAACCACCTCACGCTCTTGACTTGGAGTTCTTCCTTCCCCCTGCCCAATGTGCTTCCTGCTAAGGATTTCAGCAAGTTGGGGTTTGTCTACATTACAGTATTGGAGCTGGCCAATCAGGCTGTGCCCCATACTGGAAGTTGGCAGCCCCTAGCTACAGAAGTAAATTACCTGGTCAGAATAGCAACAATTGTGTACATGGCCTTCCAGGCCCAGCCCGCCTCCCCTGTAGAAGTCCAGCCGGACTCTGGCATGGGCCGTGACAATGACAATATATGAGCCACCCTCCTGACAATGCAGAAAATTTTTAAAAAAAATTTGGCGTAGCCAGGGGCCAAACAAACTTCTTTTTGAGGAAGGAAGCAGGGTGGGAAAGATAAACCATCAGTTTACTACACTATGTGTTTATGTACTGCTACTAAGGATGGTTGATTACAGTTGATTTTGGAAAACACTAATAATAAAGTAGAATTATATATTACAATCTATTTTTATCAAGTTGTTTTTTTCTTGTTGTGGTGATTGTTCATTTTTTGTTGGTAATGTGCTTGCATTTAATTGGATAGCTTCACCTATAGTTGCCTTGGCAATAGGAAATCAAGTTGCCCCCCAAGGCCAGCTTGGTCGTGGAGGCAACTTGATTTCCTATTGCCAAGGCAACTGAAGAAGTAACTATCCAATTGAATGCAAGTACATTATCAACAACAAATGAACAATCACCACAACAAGAAAAAAGCAACTTGATAAAAATAGATTGTAATATAAAATTCCACTTTTTTATTAGCGTTTTCTAATTCAGTTAATAGCAAGCAACTAAATTTTAGCTGTCCTAAAATGGAATTGGGTGATTTTTGAGAATGCCTGTGATTCCCAAAAGAATTAGCACAGATCCACTCTAGATCCTTTGACTTACTGTTTGAGACGCCCATAAATTACATTTATTTCAAATTCACCTCATTTTTTATTTGAAATTCGGTTCTTGGATTTAACAATCCCAAAATTTCATATTCATTAATTTTTTCATGTTATCTATGATTTGTTCAACTTAAGAAAATACCAAATTGTACATTAGACTCCTGCATTTTGGATTCCTGTATCTTGCATTTGGTTGCTCTGTTTTGTCTTTGGCTAGTTGAGTTATCTGCTCAAGGGATTCAAAATTTGCCAATTTAAATAAACCAAAAAAAGTCAAATTAAAAGGTTGATTTTATTAAATATTTTAATTTTTACTCAACTGAGTTGCCTGCAAATTTGATTTGAAATTTGAACCAAGGATTTGACAATCCTGCATTTTCACATTTAGGTTTTGAATTTACAGTAACAAGCATTTATTAAAAACTTAATAATTTTAAGGGGTTATGTGTAGACCATAATTGCTTTGCACTATAATTACCTTGGGCTATCTAAATTACATGCTTTATTCCATTGTAGAATAATTTGCTCTTAGTATGATATAATAATTATATTCTAGAACAAGCCTTTATTGAAAATTGATTCAATTTCAGGGGCTATATATAGACCATAATTATTTTAGGCAAGTGTCAACCTGGGTTTTCTGAAGATATTATTTTTTGTCCTAATGTGTTTTTTCCTAGTATTACATGGATTTTGGATTTAACTGGTTTTACTTATTATATGAGCCATTTATCAGGGGGATAGGATATAAAGTAAAGCAAGATATCATTCCTTACCATACAGTAGTTTTAAAAGCTATGGTGACAAGCAAAAACAATTCAGATTTAAACAAAATGAACTCAGATTTAAACGGAATTAAAAATAAATGAATTTATATTGATTTACAATAGATTTGGATTCATTTCAATTTTGTTTGAATCTGAGTTCATTTCGTTTAAATCTGAATTGTTTTTGCTTGTCATCATAGCTTTTAAAACTACTGTACTTAAACTTTTATTTCTTGAATAAATTAAATTTTAATCTGTTGAAATGCCTTTTTATATAGTTAGTTTATAATCCATCAGTTTTTCTCTTTATAAAATTCAAATATATATTTATTTTGTCTTCTTATGATCTTACTTGTTGTCTCTGATTTTACTATCAATATAAATATGGAGTTAAATATAACACATGTATTTCAGAACAGGTACTGTAAATTCAGAACCTAAACGTAAAAATGCAGGATGGTCAAATGCTTGGTCCAAATTTCAAATCACTTTTGCAGGATACCTTTTTTTTAATTAAATTGAATTCTTTGTATTTTTATTTGAATTTTAAAAAAAAATTGGGAACTCATAGACACTTTACAAAGTTCAAGTTGAACTGCATATTTCCACTGGACAAAATGAATTAGCTGGAATCAGATTTGAAGCGTTCAAGTCCATCAGCCATTTTTATTAAGTTTACTATGTTTTTTTGGAATTGCGGGATTGCCAAATCCAAGAACCAAATTTCAAATTGTCAGAACTCTTGGTTCTGCTCTCAGACCTGGCAGTCTGATAAAGGTTTGCTTTGTTGAGTAATAGAGGTTTATTTGTCATTAAGGTTGATATTAGCTTGTATGGCGACAAGCGTTACTTGCGACATCTGGTTTTTCCTTAGCACTGCGACGGCAAGCAAGGGTAAGGGAGGCAACTGCAAGCAGCTTGATATACGGGCGGCTTGCTTGGTTCTTCAAGTACTGACAACGGTCTTTGAACTTGGATATTCTTCTACTGTGAAAACGTTCTACAGTAGGCAAGGGTTATTATTGTCTGCCTTCCATTAGTCCAATGGAAGGGCTTTTATAGAGCTTGCGCTCTCTTGCCAGGATAAGATCATCTGGCGCTTCTAACTCTTGCTTGGTCAGTCTTTTTGTCCCCAGACTGCCAGCATCAACCCCCAGAGTCAGGCATCCATGCAATGGCATGGGATTCCATATCATAGTACCCTGTGCTGGGTACTTGATTGTCATAAATTAGAGCATAATCTATAAGCGCGCCAGTGGTGGCAGCACTAATTGATTACTCTACTTTTAGCGCATATAGTTGTGTTCCTAGGCAAATTTTCATGCATAGATTTGCACTAACACCGGCGGTTTGCTTGCAAATTGATCATACACATTTGATATTTGGAGGACTCACTCAATAACTACTCTGGCGGTTTGCCAGAGTATTTTGGAGTAACTCTACCCAATCAGGCCCCAGTCATAATTGGCAAGTTATTGTATTCCTGATTGTTCTTGCAGTAGTAATCCAAATCTACGCTAGGAAGGCTTCTTGGATCAATTAGACCTATTAGCAATATATTGGAAGCTTCTGCAATTATTGGCTTGGCGGATTGCCAAGGTAAACAAGGTAATACAAAGTCAGTATAAATTCCTGACACAAATCATAAATTAATGCCACTAGTAAACTCAAATATCAATTGTGGGAACTGGAATACAAATTAAATGTACAGTAAGCACACTAGTAAACACCAACCCAAATCAAGAAGCTCCACCACAACTAAAATCAAAAGAAAATTCAATCTCAATACCCATGTTTAGACATAAAAAGTGATTAAACTTTAAAATCATCCAAAACTGTAAAGGATACAATATTATACACTTCAAATCACAGATAGAAATTCTGTTACTATTCAAGGCTAAATCAAGAGAAAAAAACTACCCACAAATAACCCTAAAATCTAAATAAATACATTTTTAATCTAAAATATATTTTTTATTTTATTTTTAATAACAGAGCATCCCATTCCCAACCAGCTCCTTCACCAGCTTGTGGGGCAGCCTGTCCACAAGGGCATCCCAGAGGGTCCAAGAATAGACCTAGAAAACAACTCAAGGTGAGTAATGCTGATACATATGCCTCCCAGGGTATCAGCGCCAGTCAACCACCTCTTGTGTCACAAGCCAGAACAACCAGCTTGAATCCCAGGCAGTAGTCACTATCAGGCCTGCTACCAAAGTCTCCCGTACCAAGGTCATCAGGAATAATGAGGTTACATACACATCCACTGTGTACCCAGTTGTGACCCAGCCTCACACTCTGGATCCCAGAGTTGCCACCACATGCCCTCACGTTTTTGACACCTCCTATGAGCCATTGGACACAACTGAAGAGCCATCTGTGCCCGTTTGTCATGAATGGCATTTCAATACTTGTATTAAAAACCTGGAAATTGAAACCCAGTTCTCAGGGAAAGCCTTATGTTGACCAGTGTGGACAGGGAACTGCCCAACTGCTAGTTGGGTCAAGCCCTGGATTACCAGAGATAGATGACCCCAAACAGGGGGAACAGAAACCTGCCAACCTGCCAAGCGTCAATACTGGAGGTTTGAAATCAAAATTGGAGACCCTGGAATCAAAACCTTACCCTCCAAAGACTACTCAAGTCACACAATTGTGGATAGGAACCCGCCAACTCACTGAGTTGCAAGCCTGAGTTGTTAAGTTACTCCAAGATCTTCCAGGACAAATCCCCAAATGATCACCAGATTGCCGCCAACCTTGTGCCACCAAAGATCCAGACCTATGTAGAGGTTATAGCTTGCCTTAAGGAGGTTAAAAAAATCTACTGTAAACTCTGCTAATGACCACCAGAAACTGCCAGTCTTCCGTCCAGAATGGGTAATACAATTGAACTACTCAGGTGACGTAGTGAACAGTGGCAGCAGAACAAAGCATTGCCACTTCTATTCACCAGAGAAGGCACAACCTGGATCTGCCACCCTCAAGACTCTAAGCCAAGATTATGCCTTGCCAGTGCCTTGTCTGCAAACCTGAACCCTGCAAAAATTGAAGAAGCAAAAACCCATGGTATAAAAGCCCTGGTGGTATGGTGATGGCCATATCATCATTTTTGATAATAAAGTTTTATGAACCTTTGGTTTGAACAAATCTTACGTTATCTAGTCTTAGTGATCTTCCATATTAACTCCAGCCAAGTAGACCATCAGGCAACCGCCCCCTCTGAAGACCAACCTGCCGACCCTCCCCAGGCACTATACCGTCCCCCAGGAGCCCCCTTTGGACCTGTGCATTTTACTGAATACCCACCCAACCCTGTCTACGCAGAGTACGGCTTGGAGACCATCCTCATTGCCAACCCTTGGCAAGAACTAGATAAACTGAATACATAGGATGTGAAGGAAAGTGGTACAAGGTGCCGCCCTTATTGTTCAAAGACAAGTACAATTATCTGCCTGCCTACAATGTTCCCATGACTCCGCCCTTAACCACACAACCCAACCGCCCAATGGAGACCCCCACTGCGGCCAAGATTACATCCACCCAACTGTTAGAGTACTCTACATTACTTTGACAGGAATGATAGACACTATGATGCCCAATTAAGGACCCTGGTCTTTGCTTGGGCAATCTGTTTCCTATATTATCAAGTTAGCACACATCCTATGGTGGGAATTACCCTCTGGCCTGGCTGTATTCTGACCAGAGCCAACCAATGCCTCTACCTATGCCTGGCTTCCTGACACTGTTAGGTATTCTACCATTGACGGCGCCACCACAAGCAAGAGTGATCCCACCTTCTACACAAAGGTCCTTATCCCGTGTGTTGAGCCTGATAGCCAGGATGCCGCAGTACCCACCAAGGGCCAACATCAGTTGACAGATAGTGAGTGTGAAGCTCTCCTAAACTGCTTGAACAGAGGAATGACTGTTTGGGATATTTTGTCCTAATTTGGTGTCACAGCCAGATATATTGGCAACCTCAACATCAAATACAGCAACACTGGTCAAATTTCAAAATCTTCCAAGGCTCAGCAACAGCCCAAACTACTTCAACCTGTGCATATTGATGCAATCAAGCAGTGGATATCCAAGGATTGCCACCTGTACTCACTTGCTGTCCTTTCAATGCTAGCGACAAAGTTTGGGCTTTCTGTTTCCAAAACTCCCGTATACAAAACCATGGTTAATTTGGGCTTCTCCTGGAAAGTATTGGGTATTTCTCTGTACAACTGAAACAGCAAGAAGACCATCAAGGATTGCCGCATTTATGCCAATACCTATCTGGCTCTAAAGCAGACTGGTAACGTACAGTTCTTCTATATAGATGAATTGACATTTTCTTCCTCACTCAGGTCTAGGCATGGGTGGGTTGAAAAGGGGTCCAAGGATGGTGTAGCACATTGTGCAGCTGTCTGTTCCCAGACATATTCTATGATAGCGCTTCTTGGTCCTTGCAGTTTGAACCAATATCAAATGATCAAGGGTTCTCATAATAGCAGGGCATTCCTTTAATTTCTCCAAACCGTCAAGGAGTACCTTTGGATTAATTACTGTGGCATAACCAAGATTGTTGTGCTTGATAATGTTGGGCTCCACAAAGTGGATCTGGTTGTGTTGGAATTCCCCCCATAGACAAAAACAGTCACACCTCTAGCCACTGGCTTAATGATTGTCCAATGAGACTCTTCTTCCTCCTGCCCTATTATCCATTTCTGAATCCAATTGAGGAGGTATTTGGTTGGATCAAGAATAAGGTGAAAAAAGGCCTCCCTCAGGACACCAAAGATATCTTCAATCTTCTTGAGGTCAGTTAATTTGCAATGCCACCTGATGTGGTGGCTGCTTTATATGAGCACTTGGAATTCTTCCTCCCCAAAGCCCTTGCCTCTGAGCCAATCAGATAAATGGGTGCTCTGGGTTTTATCTGTTTTTATTTTTATTTATTTTGTTTTTATTAGGACACAAAAACTATTATTTATATAGAATGATGTGACGTTGAATTGTATTATAGACATATAAGAATATGTACAAAAGGTAAGTAAAATTAATCATTATAGATATAGAGATATGTATTTTTTATTATAATGTACTGAATATTATATTGACTGTTGCACTTACAAATAAATAGATTAAAAAAGATAGAAACAGATTAATTTTATTTAAACAATTATGAATCCTTGTTGTACAAAGGCTTTTTTAAGCCAAAAATTGGACCTTACAGGTCATCATCTGATCCTTATAATTTCAGTGCCACTATAGCCACACAACACAGAAGCCAATAATTTTCATGTATATCAAACTAATTAGTATGTTTGGCGCGGGTTAAACATAGCAAATATATTTATCAAATCATATTACAAGGGAAAAGTAATTTGAGTTCTAAACAATCACTTTTTTAAAACATAAATGGAGCAGGCAGCTCAATACAGATAAATAGAGCTCTGATTGTTTAACTGCATAATATATGAATTTGTACTCAACAAGCAACCAAATAAACAAAAATTTAAATCATATTTTATTATTTCACATATTGCTTACTATAAATACTGTATTATAATATATTTAGATATACAACTATTATAATTTAAATATTAAAATTTTGATATTTAAAATAAAAATAAAATAAAACATAAATTGCAAAGGAAGATAATTTATTAGGGGGATGCAAATTGCAAGGGGTATGCAATTATTCCAGGAAATTATACCCCAAAATTAGATTTTCTGCTATTGTGTCTAATTGGGACCCCATACTCTTCTGTATGTGGTGGACAACTCTGGTGCCAATTGCTAATGGGGTGGCACACATCACTCAGTGGTGGCTGAGTGCTTTAAGAAGGGCAATTGTGAAAGGGATTTAATAAGCAATCTCCTTTCTGGAGTTATGTAATAACCAAAAATCAATGCAAGTGTGAAACAGTTGTACAGGACGTGCTTGACTGTCCTGTACTCCTGCAGTGTCTTCTGTCTTTCCAGTGCTAAGTGGCAGATATCTATTTGAATTGGTATGTCCTCTGACTTCTTAAAATTTGCTTTTAATAAGCAATGTAGTAATATTCCTAGGTATTTTGCAATATGAATCCTTTGGGAAGTATAAATTTCTGAAAACATGCAAAATTTCTTGTATATTTGAACTAATCTATGGTGTAGGATGTGTTTGAGAATTTGAAAACAGTTCCTACGGGTGCCCAGCTAGTATCTGCCCCCATGCCTCAGTGACCGAGATTAATAAAGGCTTGAGTTTATTCACAAGGATTGGTCCCCAACTGTCGCAGATTGAATGGATTAGACATTAAGTTGTCCATCTAGGGATCAAGCAATGTAACAATTGCAAAATTGATTTATCACACCCTGGTTTTAATAAGGTTAATGACATTTAAAACGCCCTTAAAACAGGTGTTTGAAACACCTTTCAAATGCACCTAAGACACAGGTTTTACTTCTGAGGTTAATAATAGAGCAACAAAGTTATTGTCACATGCCTCCATAAGGAAAGCCACACAAAACCAGTCATTCTCTTGCGCGGGACTTTCTACTGTGCCTGATCACTCCCCTCCATTAGGAAAGTCATTCTTTCTGTGCCTCCCTTCCCCTGGTAGAAATCCCCAACCTCCCACTATATAACTGCAACATTATCCCAATAAACACTAGTTTTGTCTTTACACCTTTATTTTCTTCTGTCCTACTACAGGCTGCCACTATACCGTTAACAGGTATAGTAATAAGAAATAGGTTTTATACTAACTGTTTGTAGAAATTAGCAACCATTGCTGCCACTTTTACAACATTGGCACTCATGTCTTTCAACACCACCAGCCCCCACCCCTGCAGTCCTTTCAATGAGGAGGGAGGAATGCCCCTGGACCAGCCTCCTGCCCATGCTTCCCCATACCACCAGGCACTGGCTTTCACTGCTGCTAATGCCCATGCTGGAGAAAGAGCAGGCGCTCTCTATGGCCTGCTCAACCTTAGCCACTTCATGCCAGAACATCAACGTCCCCAGGCCATTGTTTTTGGCCAACCACTGCTCCTACAAGCCCCTGTACCCTTGGAGATGGACGCAAACTCTTCACCTTCTGAGGATGCCATCTGTAGTGCCATCCACGCCATGGATGCTGGTGCTGCTGGCAATGGTGCTTGCTCTGAACACCTGGCTATTAAGCAGCCTTCTTCCAAAAACTCCTTGGTTTTCTTTCAGAATTTCTCCCAGGTCAACCCTGACCATCTTTGTTGTGACCTCTGTACCATCAAACATATCAAGGACTACCTACAACAATTCATCCATCCTGCCGTATGCCACAACCAAATGCACCTGGATTTCATCCAAAGCCTAGTGCACAACCAGTGGATACTGGTATCTAACCAACAGATGTTCCTCCAGGTCCTTTACTATGAGCTCGGAAATACTTTCACCACTGTCAATCAGTATCTTGCTTAAGTTACCAACGCCCAGAATACCATGCTCCACTGGGCTGACACCATCAAAATGGGTATAGCTAAGCTAGTTCCAGCGCATGTGGTAAAGACCCTCACCCATCAGGGTGTAGACGCCAATTGGATTAGTGTTGTTACTATTCACGTGCTGGAGACTGGCCCCATGGTTTGAAGCCTGACTCATGAGGTGTAAGTCCTAGCCCTCCGCCTTGCCACCATCCCATTATTCACTCCCACATCTGCCGCCACCAACAACTCCCCTTCCAGCGCCTTTCTTGGTTGAGACATCCTTGAGCTCTTTGATCACTACAAGAAGATGCAGACGGAATTGGTCCAGCAGAGTGTCAATCTTGCCTTCCTGTTTGATGGCTACCACACTGTGTCAGAGCTTCAGGATTGTCTCAAACTTTGCCAATTGCATGACAGAGCCAACAGCCAGACCCAAGTCAGGAAGGACAAGGAAGTAATAGCCTTGCTCCAAGCTGAGCTTGCCACCCATGAAAAGCGCATCACCTCTCTGAAAGATGACTTGGATATCACCTGTCAGGAGAACAAGGTCTACCAAGATGAGCTGGACAAGCAACAACTTCTCCTGGACGCCTTCCAGAGCCAATTGGATAAGATGGACAGTAAGATTATGGCCGTCAACTTACAGGCTATGTCCCTCAACTCCAAAAGTCACCACAGTCCACAAAGGTATTCAAGTCCTAAGTTCTATCATAGCTACAAAAGCAATGATGGCCACACTTGGTTGGCTCCCAACGCTGTACAAGTACTAGAGCCAGTGCTGGAGTCCAAGGATGATGTCCTGACCACCCCTGAAGCTTCTGGGGCTGCTCAAGATAGAGAATGTGAACATAAAGCGCAGCAAGAGGAAAATTGTCAATGTGCCTCTGAGGCTAGGTTTGCTGCCTCTACCCTTAGCTTTTCTGTCTCACCTGCTCTCCAGTGAGGATCACTACTGCTCCCCTCCAACATGGCTCCAACAACTTCAAGCCCGTCAATCTACCCAAGTTTGACCACAAGAGCAATGTGGTTATGTTCTTACGTCTGTACCAGAACTCCATGCATTGCGCGGACAATGCCATGAGGGACTCCACTATCATCAACTATTTGAATGCTAAGACTCAAACCATTATCTTGCTGCGTCTCCCTGAGAATGGCTAGACTTTTACAAACATCTCCAGGGCCTTGACAGAAGAATTTGGTAGCCAAGAAGCACTTTTTGGTTGCAAGATGGACTTTGTTGACACCAAGCTAAAGGTGGGGGAAACCTTAGAAGACTTCACTTTTAGGTTCTACCTTGAAGCTCAAACCCTGTTGTCTTTGAGTGCTGTGCAGTTTATTTATGTGCAATCAGCACTCCTCAATGCTTTACGTGTCAACCAGGAACTATCTCTGGTTCTTAAGTTGGGCATTTACAACGCTTGCACTGTGCCAGATCTGATTTGCCTCCTACACACCTACAAGGAGGAGTTCAAAGTCCCTCTTCCTGAAGGCTGCCACCGCCAGCAAGCTGAGTATAGACCCTGTGTGGCTGTGGAGATGCCCAAGCCTTCCAACAAGGTTGAACCTGCTCCAGCCAGCAACGCTTCCCATACTTGCTTCAAATGCGGTATGGCTGGTCACTTCTCTCAGGAGTGTAAGAATCCTCGCCAAAAGGTCCACCATGTAGGCATGGAGCACACTGAGGAGCACTATGCCAAGGACGCTGATATTGAGGAGGACAATGAGGACCATTAAAAAACTACTAAGCAGCCAGGACAAGGAGAACTCTTTGGCTGCCTTTGTAATTTTGATACCCTCATCTCCCCCATACTGCTGCCCCCCAACAAACCAGCCCAGAGGCCTGCTGCTTTGCCATTCTCTGAGGCTAACCCTAAAGATGACCCCTCTCTGATTTACTTTGACTCCCAACCAATAAACAAGGATGCTGAATCCAAAGGATTTCAAGAGGACCTCCTACATTGAGTCCATACTATTAACACTTGAACTCACCAGACTACACTTTGCCCTGAGATGGTTATCCCCCAAATAGCTCATAGAACAGTGTCCTTACCCTATGCCAAACAACTGGCTCAACAAGGTGTTGAATTCACTCATGAGGAGGACAGCGCTAAACAATTAGCCAAGCTGCTCTGTACAGTAAACATCTCAGCACCGCTAGAATCCCTCAAGGAAGCAAGCCCAGCTGTGGGAGCTGCTATGACTACTTTCCTGGAGAAGTTCAAGGGACTGAGAATACACCAGGTCTCTAAGCTTGTAGAGATCATAGAGGACTGCCAAGATTGCACCTATATCAACCTGGTAGTGAACAAAACTCATTTCCGGGCCATACTGGATACTGTTGCTCCTGGGAACATTATATCCTCACGGCTGGTTAAAAAGCTTAAGCTAGCACTGGACTTAGCCTATAATGAAGAGTTTGGTACTTCTGGACCACAGACCACTAGAGCAAAAGGAGCCTATTATTCTCTCCCTCTTTGTTTTGAGAAGTTAATGGTCACTTCTCCTGCTATAGTTCTGAAGAACATCAGCTATGACATTCTTATTGGACTAGCTTCATGGTTCAGTATGGCACTGTGACTAACCATGGAGACCATACATTCAGAATATTGGGCCATTTCATTCCCATGTTTTACCATGGCAACCACCCTTCTGACCTTCCCTTACGCTGTCTGCACTACATCAACCTGGAGTACACAGATGAAGAACTGCCAGTTGCCTATACACTGTGTAGTAAGAAAGCCAAGTTGCTACCTCTCTTGGTTGGGGAAGCCAGGAGAATCCCAGTCTACAACTCCTGTAATGTGAGTATCCCACCTGGCTCTCATGTGATCCACAATACAGACAGCTTTCTGGCTCTATCAGCTGGAACTCATGGATAATCTTTGGCATCCCTAATGCCTCCAGAATAGAAGCATGGGTTGCACCAGGCATCCTCATGCCAAGTGAGAAGGAGGTACTCATACTCTTGGCCAACATTAGTTGTGAAGCTATGGTTGTCTCCAAACACCAACTTCTGGCTTATATAGACTGGAAGAGCATGATAACCTGCAGGAGAATGCCCCCTTTGTGGACTTCTCTGAGTTGGGTCTACCCTGTGAACAACCACTGGTGCTATCAGTCATAAGCTATGACTCCCTATCTGGCCTCTCCAAAGAGAAAAATGATCAAGCCATGGATCTCTTTGCCCAGTATAAGGATGTGTTTGCCAAGGATGATTATGACCTGGGCAAGGCTGCAGATGTTGCCCATCATATTGAGACCCAAGGCAGTCCACCTATATGCTCCAGACCTATACGGCATAGTTAAGTCAATCATGCTGTAGCCAACAAAGAGCTTCAGAAGCTATTGGAATCTGGCTTACTGGTCCCCAGTAAAAGCCCTTGGGCTTCCCCTCTCCTGATTGTCAAAAAGAAGGATGGCAGCAACTGTGTGGTGTGTTGTGAATAACGGCATTCACCATGTTTTGATTTCGCCTTTGGTGGGCCATTTTGAAGACAAATCTCTTGCTTTTGCTTTCTACTCTCAAAATGAACTGGCTTCCGCTTCAGGAGATATGATTGTTTGGTTTCCTGACTCTGCGCAACTCACTTGCCCCACTCATGCTTGTGGCAAGTGATCCTACTATCCTGGTAGTGTTTTGTGGTATTCTCAATCACTATATATTCCATTTCCATATTCACCCATAAAATTAAGTTCTATTCACATTTTTGTCTTTGTATCTTCTGTACTTCCGCGCCTCTCTCTAGCCACGCCTAGTAGAGATTATTCATCCAGGGCCGCAAGGTAAACACAATTGCCTTCCCTGTCATCTAACCAAGACTTAGTCCAAATCCAATTCTAAGGTTAGGATTTCCTGTTGTGTGTCTGTGCTGAGCCTCAGAACACAACAAAAATGGTGCTCACTACAGGGGCTGTAAGCCCCTTGGTTATCCCTTTCACATCTACATTTTCAGGTCCCTTGCCTCCGTCTATTCAGGAGTTGACCTTGCCTGAAATTACCAGCCCTCTAATTGAGGAAGACATTGCCAACCTGCCTATTGTCCCTACTGTACTGAACCTTGGGAATAGTCCCCGCCTAGTTGCTTACCCTATGGGTACCCCTGACTTGGAACAAGTCATGGCAGTAGCCCTTGGGATAGCTCGGGACGGGGCCATCCCTTGCCTTCAGCTACAGTTTAGCCGTGCCAAATACTATGAGATAATTGTGGCCCCTCAGTTTCCACAACATCTGCTCTCAGCAGCTAGCTCTGCTGATCATCTGCTGTCATCCTTTTTACAGCCCGCCTTGGCCCACCACCAGATGGTGTTGGGACTCCAAGCTCAAGAAATCTCATCTCTAAAAGCAGCTGTTACCCATCATTGGGACCAGTTTGCCGCCTACCAACAATGGGTTCATTCCCTGTTCTCCCTGATATCTGACAATCAGCGTGATTTGGTCACCTCTCAAACACATTTAGTCAATTCCATTGAGAAAATGCGCCAGTCCATCCCTAAGTACGTTAGGGAGCAACTACATGAGTTTCAACAGTTAGAACAACCCTGGCAAACTCAAGTGGACTCCACCCAAAAGCTTACCTTACCAACTTTGAACGCCTAGTGCAACAGCTCAATGCATTCAGTGCCTATTCCTTTGAGCAACTGCAACAGGTAGCAGACAATGCCGCACAAGGCCTAAATAAACTCAGTGCGGAATTTGATCAAGAGAGAGCTACCACTGCTGCTGCTATAGCCAAACTTCAGAGTCAGGTGAATGAGCTGTCTACTCCCAAACCTGATGCTTTGCCTTCTCCTCCTGCTGATGATCTGGTGGACAGAGAGCAGAGGATCTGGGAGGCCATCTGAGAATTATGTGCCTCCACTTGTAGCCAAGGACGTCCTACTGAAATTCCTCAACCTGACCCCCAGGTTCTTGCGCTGACTGCTCAGGTTGCTGAACTACAGCAAGAAGTCGCTGCTTTGCGTGAGGTAGTGACGACCACTGCTAGCCCACTTGGGGTTAACAAGAAGGATGGCTGTTGTCCTGGTTTGGCAGGGGCTCCTTGAATCCACTGTGCCAGGGAGTTGATTGCCTTAGCTAATGAGGTGGACCATTTGAAACAAGACCAGACTGAGTTGGACAGAGACGTACAGGAGATGAGTGAGCTGATCAATTTGGTAAACAACATATTTGCCCCCTGCCTATCAGTGGGGCCATCCCTTACTTTGCAGCTGGCTGAGCTCTCCACTGTTGTCACTACCCAAGGACAACGCCTAGATGTTACCAAACAACAGACCACTATGGCCAACACTATGGGTGCCAGAACTACCGAGACTCTGACAACCCTTGAAGAAAGTGTTTGACAACTATGGGCTAGACAACCCCCCTCCGAATCTGAAGCTGAGTTCTCCCCGCGCATAAATGTACTTGATAGCAGCAATGGTGGTCTAGCTCCTGAGGCACACTTCAAGCCTACTTTTGAGCAGGTCTTTGATCCCAAAACCTCAACTATTGCAGCTTTCTTAACTATTTATGAAACTTCCATAAGACGAGCATCAAATGAGGTTAAGAAGGAACACATTCTGGCCTGTTTACACCCAACTTGCCAAGAGGTGGTGGTGCCTGAGCTACCCACCATTGAGACTTGGGAAGACATGAAAAAACTCCTGATTGACAAGTTTGGTGGTGATTTTAGCCTGGAGGTGAAAAAGGATGCCTTCATGCACATATCTTTCAGGCCCAAAGAGACGTTAGCCAAATTTGCAGACAGATTTTACATAGAGGGACAACAGTTAATAACAAGCAGAAAATTGACGGCACATGAAGCGTATATGGCCTGCGCCCAAGCCCTCAAGGTGAATCAACTCCTATGCCTTCATTTCAAGGCCCACAAGGCTATGCTGTCCTCCATGAAAAGTATAAAGACACTGCTACAAGATATGCATCTTACCCATTCTGGGGCAGTCATTTGGGAGAGTTGTGTTGCTTCCAACTCTGGCTCCTCTTCTTGCGGTCCTTGTATCCTCACCATGAACTCTTAAAATCCTCCTTGACGTCAGGGTTGCCACAACTGCGGTCAGATAGGCCACCACTCTTGCGTCTGCACCAATCCACAGGTTGAAGGAGCTGATCCCAAGGATCAGTTAGGAAAAGAACAGTCAACCTAGAGGCAGAGACGCTCTTGGTTGACAATTCTTCCCAGTCTCCTCCTACACCTCCACCTGCTACTGACTCTGATCCTGCTGATGATGAAGCTCCTCCTATCCTCCTCCTGTTCCATGACATTTCTGATGATTCTGATGTGGATGAATCTGATGTTGAAGACCCTGATGCATACAGGTATTCTGTTCTTGCTGTTCCTGAGACTATTGCAGTTCCCTACAAGCTATGATCTGGGAAGACTACAACTACCTCCAAACCCTTGTCTGAAGCCAAAGCAATAGTCTCCTGCCCCTATCTTGCTCAGGCAAAATGGTCCCCTGTATTAGTGGAATCATCAGAGGAAGCCGCTGAAGTTGCAGACGCCGTTTTCAAGAATGTATCTGTCTCACTCCCTCTCCAAACTGTATATAAGGAGTTCCCAGTACTAAGATGCATGATTGAGAAATGGGACAAGGAATTAGCTGAGGCGCAGGATATCTTGGCTGTTCTGCCACCCTTTGGACGCACCACCACCCAGGTAGAGATATCTATCAAAAATTAAAGATCAAAGCCGTCCTGGACACCGGTTCTCCTGCCAACGTTGTTTCTTCTAAACTGCTGAAGAAACTTAAGCTGGCCCCTGATCTCAACTACCATTAATCCTATGGCACTGCTGGTCTCTCCATGACTCATGCCATTGGTGCGTACTCTGCCTTACCAATGCAATTTGGTAAACTCCTGTTAGCTGCGCCGGCTGTTGTTCTAGAAAATGAGAGCTAAAACCTTTTGGTTGGTACCCAGTTCCTTTGGGAGTATAATGGGATCATCAACCTAAAGGATGGTTATCTTTCTATCCTAGGGTACAAAGTCTCTCTGATCTTTGAGGAGCCCATCAAAGTTCCTGGTAAATGTTTGAAGACATGTACTCTGAAGTACCCCACTGAGGTTTTCACCCTGAAATACCAAACCCATTCCACCAACATGAAGTGTCCTCCTATGGCTTATCTGGAAACTGAGGGAATTCCTCTCATGGCCACATCTGCTATCACCATCCCCCCAGGCTCTCAGGCTATCATAGACTCCCAGATATCATATGAACTACCTGACCAGACTTTCTTAGAGCTGTGCTCCCCTCCTTTGCTTGGACGTAACAAGCCTTACCTTTGTCCTGGAATTCTGGACGTTTCCCACAAGGATCCTGTTCAATTACTAGTTGCCAACCTTACCGCACTTCCTATGACTGTATCAAGAGGACAGGTTGTTGGTTATGGAAAGTTGTTAAATACTCCTGACGTCTTGTCTCTTCACCCTTTTGGAAAGTTTCAAGACTTTAACCTACCCAAAGACGAGCCTCAAGTCCTATCTCTGTTCACAGCCCAAGACTTCCCTCAGTTGTCCTTGGTACAACAGAAGGAGGTGCTTGATTTACTAGACCAATTCTCAGACATCTTTGCTAAAGATAGCACTGATTATGGGCTGGCTAAAGGTGTGATTCATCAGATTGACACAGGAGATGTTCCCCCCTTTTGTGCCAAGCCATACCGCTGCAGTCAAGTGGAAGATGCACAGGTTTCTAAGGAGCTCAAACAACTGCTGGATGCTGGACTGCTAGCTCCCTCTCAGAGTCCCTGGGCTTCTCCTCTGCTCATCTTAAATAAAAAGGATGGAGGCCACTGGATTGTGATGGACTATCAGAGGTTGAATTCTCTAACCAAGAAAGATTCCTATCCCTTACCGCGTATTGATGACGCTCTTCAATGCCTTGGAAGTTCTAAGTTTTTCTCTGCCATGGATTTGGCGTCTGGTTACTGGCAAGTAGACCTCTCTCCTGAAGACCGTCGGAAGGCTGCACTCATCACATCAGAAGGATTGTTTGAGCCTACCTGCATGCTGCAAGGGCTCTGTAATGCCCCAGCAACTTTCCAGAGGGCCATGGACTCCATCCTGCGTGAATTGAAGTTGTCGTGTGTCTTAGTCTATCTAGATGATATAACAGTCTTCAGCGCAACTTTCACTAATCACCTAGCCCATCTTAAAGAGGTGCTCATAAAGATCCAAGAAGCTGGCCTCAAGTTGAAGCCCTCTAAGTGTGCTTTCTTCAAAGAACGCCTTGAATTCCTGGGCCATGAAGTAACCCAAACGGGGATTTGTCCAATGACCAAGAAGGTTGAAGCCATTGACAAAATGCTTCTGCCCACTAACCTCCAAGAAGTACAAGTCTTTCTGGGCATGATGGGTTACTATAGAAAATTTATTCCTGATTTTGCTGATACTAGCAAACCCCTGGTCCAACTGTTGTGTAATGTTCCTTTTGAATGGACCGCCAGCCAATAGCAAGCCTTTGAGACTCTAAAGCAGAAACTCAAAGAAGCACCCAATTTAGTGTACCCTGATTACAATAAGGAATTCATCTTGTACACTGATGCTAGTGACCTTGCCATTGGGGCTATCTTGGCTCAGCTTGACAATGAAGGTGTGGACCACCCTGTAGCCTATACTTTCCGTGTGCTGAATAAGCATGAGAAGAATTATAGTGTTTCAGAGAAGGAATGCCTTGCTGTGCTGCATGCAGTCAAACAATTCCGCCACAACATATATGGTACCCATTTCACTGTTGTAACTGACCACGCTTCGCTCAAATGGTTACAACAACTTAAGGAACCTGAAGGATGCTTAGCTAGATGGGCCCTCTGCCTACAAGGTTATGACTTCACTGTGCTCCATTTCCCCGGGATTCAACATCAGAACGCCGATGGGTTGTCCCAAATGCCCATCCTTGCCCTACATCCTGCTGAGGCAGACCGCCTGTACAAGCTAATTGGCTACCCTTCTTCCTGGGAAAGTGAGACAGAAGAGGTTTGCCTTGCCCTGTCCAAATTGTCTGAAGACACCCTCATACGCAACAACCAACTCTTCAAGAAGGTGCAGGGTCAATACCTACCATACATGTGCCCCAGACTTTGCCTCTCCTTGGTGTCACAAGCTCATAAAGAAACTGGCCATGGAGGCATTGCAAAGACCTTTGACTGGCTTCAAAAGAATTACTTCTGTGAGAATCTTTGCCTATAGATCCCAGATGTCATAGCTAGTTGCCATGACTGCCAACTTCAGAGGCCCCGAGCTGCTTCCCATGAGTTCAAATTGGTTCCCCCTCAACACGCTTTTCACACTGTCAGCATTGATGCTGTAGGTCCTCTCTCCCGCTCACGTTCCAGATGCTGCTTTATCCTGATTGCCGTTGAACACTTCAGAAAGTGGGTAGAAGCTCGCCCTACTAAAGACATCACTGCTAAGACTACTGCTGCCTTTCTGCTGCAGGATGTTTTCTACCGCCATGGCTGTCCTTAAGTGCTGTTATCAGACAACAGAACCAACTTCAATGCCAAACTTGTAACCTCTGTTGTTGACGCTCTAGGAACTCACCAGTCTTTCTCTGCCCCCTATAATCCTTCCACTAATGGGGCCGTTGAGCGTGCCAACTTGACACTGGTTTCTATCATGAGGAAACTCACCTACTCTGACGCTGCCAATTGGGATCTATACTTACCTGCTGCACTCTTTGCCTACTGTCTGAGCAATCATTGGGTCACAGGATACTCCCCCTTTGCCATGTTGTATGGGCGTGACGCCACCACTTTGTTGCTCTTGGGGGTTCCCCTACTCTCCTCTGATAAGGTCATGAACCCTGACAACCACATCAAAGACTTAGTCAACCGCATCATTGATATACAGGCCACTGCCTACACTTCCGCATATAAGACTAATATGATCAAGCTCTCTCCTGACAACGCTGGGCGCTCCCCCTTGCCTGAGTTTGATGTTGGTGTCCATGTCCTGAACTATCAATACCGTGTGGGTGGGCGCGCGCACAAGCTGGACTCCCTGTGGATTGGTCCTTTAGAAGTGACTTTCAAACAAGAATCTGAGTACACTGTAAAGCTCCTCTCCAGTGGTCGCCCTTTTGCTCACGTAAACGCCAAGTTCCTCCGCAAGTATCACCCCCCTAAGGCCAATCTAGAGGGGGGCAATGTCGCAAATAACGGCATTCACCATGTTTTGATTTTGCCTTTGGTGGGCCATTTTGAAGACAAATCTCTTGCTTTCACTTTTGGCTCTTGAAATGAACTGGCTTCTGCTTCAGGAAATATGATTGTTTGATTTCCTGACTCTGCGCAACTCACTTGCCCCACTCATGCTTGTGGCAAGTGATCCTACCGTCCTGGTAGTGTTTTATGGTATTCTCAACCACTATATATTCCATTTCCATATTCACCAATAAATTTAAGTTCTATTCACATTTTTGTCTTTGTGTCTTCTGTACTTCCGCGCCTCTCTCTAGCCATGCCTAGCAGAGATTATTTATCCAGGGCTTCAAGGTAAACACAATTGTCTTCCCTGTCATCTAACCAAGACTTAGTATGAATCCAATCCTAAGGTTAGGATTTCCCGTTGTGTGTCTGTGCCAAGCCTCAGAACACAACATGGTGATTGACTACCGCCAACTGAATGCTGTTACCAAGAAGGATTCATATCCCCTCCCTTGCATTGACAATACCTTGGATTAACTGGGTGGTGTCAAGTTCTTCAGCGCCATGGATCTTATCAGTGGGTATTGGCAGATCAACCTACCCCCCACTGGCCAAGAGAGATGTGCAATTATCACTGATCAAGAGCTATTCCAACCCACAAGGATGCCCCAAGGTCTGTCTAATGCCCCAGCTACCTTCCAACAGGCTATGGATGTGGTGATGGATGACCTCAAACTCACCAGTGTTCTGGTTTACCTGGATGACATTAATGTGTTCTCCCAGACCTTTAATGATCACCTAAAGCACTTGGAGGAAGTCTTCCAGAGGTTACTTGCAGCCAATCTAAGGCAACAGCGCCCATGTTGACAATATTAATGTTGACAGTGGCCATGTTGACACTTTGTTGACATGGCCACTGTCAACTCAAAACTCTAAATCTCCTACGTTTTTTGCTAGTTGTGCTAGCTTAATTCTTTTTTTAAAGCGTTCAGGGGTTCAAACCCAGAAAACACAACAAAATTGTGGCCATCTCAACACAATTTAATATTAAGCTTAATAAAAAACTCAATTAAACCCGATTTTTCCTTTACTTTTACTAATAAAAATTAGTTTATTTTTATTTGTTTTCACAATGTAAAAGTGTCAATGTCAACACTTTTTAAGCCGAACTTATTTTTAATAACAAAACTGAAACATCTACAGTAAAAAAATAAGTGCACATTTAAAATTTTTTTATTGAATTATTATATTGAAAAAGACAGTGCACATAAATTTGATTGTTGAAATGTTCATGCTATAAATATATATGTGGCACTTATTACAGCTTTAATATATTAAGTGGATTGGTGGCTAACAGCAATCCAATATTTTTAGCGTGAGTTACTATGTAAGTTACTAAAGAATTTATTATTAAAAATAATGTCAACACTTGTAAATGTTGTTTATTTGCTCATGATCATCCCCTAGGGTGAAGTTAAGCAAATTAGAGTGGCGCAATTAAGCCTAGATTAATATACCACCTCATATAAAGAATGTTGTAAGTGATGTTGTCAACACTTTACCCTTTTCAATAATTGAATACAACTTCTTAACAACTTCATATAAGTGCAATGGTAAAATATCATATTACTACCCCCAAAATATAATTTTTAATAAAGAAATAAAGAACCTTGATACTTTTTTATTTATTTTCATATGTTTTTTAATTTTTATATGTGAACAAAAACACACATAAAATGGTTAATTTTTGCTAGCCTGCTTAAATTTAATTAAGTGTACTATAAAACATAGTAAATTTTTTAAAAAAATGTCAACAGTGACAATGCCGTCAAAATTAATGTCTACAATTTTTGTAATTGACAGTGATAATTCAGCTTTTTTTTACTAATTATCACTCATAATGTTGACGCTTTTCAGTTCTCACATATAAAACTTTATGTTTTACATAATAAAAACTTTTTTATTTTTTGATATGTTGTATTTTTAACTTTCCTGGTTCATATTTTCTAATTTTTAAAATAAAATCTATATCTAAATATAATGCTTTCACATTAATATCTTAACTTTTAATTTTTTATTTAAAACTATAATAAATTAAAACCTATACAAGTATTTTTTACCTTTTAAATGCCAAGAAAAGCCATCTAAGATTTACTGTTTATATATTATTCTTTTTAAGTTGTTTTGTTTGTTTTTTTACAAATATTGCTTTATTTTAAGCCCTTTTATTTATTATTTTAGGACAAACCACTTCCAAACAGCCCAAAGGAACCAAGCATCCTTCAAAGCCAACCAAACCCACCAAAAAGAAGCCTGTCTCATCAAAAAAGGCCACCCCTAAAACATCCCCAAAGCCCTCACCAAAGCCCTCCCCTGAGCCCTCTCCTGAGAAGAGCACTGCTCACTCCACTGGGGGAGGGGAATCTGATGGATCCCTTACAGAGCACAGTTTCTACAACTTGGCTTCTGACAAGGAGCCAACCAAGAAGCGGCGGCAAGGCAAAAAGACCCCACCCAAAGATAAGTCTCCTGCACATGAGGAGCACCACAATAAGCCCCCTTCTGCTTCCTCACCCCCACCAAACTCCCCCCTTCAAGCTCATCTGGGGATGATTCAAAGCCATTCCCCAATTACTTCCCTGGCTTCTGCCATGCTCCTGCTAGCCCCTGGGACCCTCTGTTGGCCCACAACATCTGCAATATTGACAGCAAATTCAAGGTTCCCTTTTCCTTGCCCAAATACTTCCCAATCATGAGCGTAAAGGGTGGGCCAGCCATGGTGGCCAATGGGTATATCTTCAGATGCAACAATGCCAACTGGGGCTTCAAGAGCTGCCATTACATCTGTGAGGACCCTCCTGCCCAGTGCGGCTCAACACTGAGCGCTGGGACCTGGTCCAAACCATTAAGGGCAAGCATACCTGCATCATGCCCAACACCACCATAGCCCACCTTCTCAAGTGGTATCTTGTGCAGGTGATGCCCACCTCCAAAGATCTTTCTGCCACCCAGCTGCCTGTGCTTGCCTGTAAGCACTTCTCCCCCACCAATCTGAAGAGGATGCCAACCCACACCCAGTTGGTTAAGTTTGTTAGTGATAGGCGTCAAGCCTCAAACACCCTGGCCAAGAGTGCCACCAACATCAAGGACCTGGTCCTCACTGATGCCCTCAAGAAGACAGAGAATGGTGAGATGTTCCTGCTCCATGACAATAGTCAGGAAGTGGAGGATAGGATTGTAGCCTACACTACAACCCAAAACCTGGAGCAGCTGAACACTGCTACCACCTGGCTGTGCAACAGCACATTTGCTACTTTCCCTTCCCTATTCAAGAAGCTTTGGGTCCTGCATGGGCAGTTTAATGACCAGGCCATCCCCCTTGTGTTCTTTCTCCTTCCTGATGCTAAGAATGAAGTCTATACCAGAGCCTTCAAGATTTTCCGGGATGCTTTGAGATCCCTTCCCACCAACCAGCTCCCCCCTCCTACTCACGCCACAAGGGCAAATCCCTCCTAAGCTGAGAAGGATGAGTCCACCATAGACGCTGAGCATCTAGCTCACGCAAGCTCACTTGGTCCAAAGGTTATCATAGTGGACTTTGAGCAGGCTCAGTTCAGATCCTTTGAGGCCACCTTTGATGGAGAAGTCCAGGGATTCTTCTTCCATTTTAGGCAGGCCCTTGTCAAGAATCTCAAGAGCAAGAATGAGCTTTTTGACAAGTATCTTAATGATGGTAAAGGGAAGCGCTGCTTTGCCATCACCCAGTTTGCTGCCTTGGCTTTTGTGCGGCCAGAGCATACTGGGCTTGGCTTTTAGGCCCTCCTGGAGGACGCTTACATCAAGAAGCATTCCACCATCTTCAAAGGCTACCTGGATTACTTTGAGCGACAATGGGTGGGCAAGAAGGTGACTGCCCAGAGAGGTAAGAGCGGGGCCACTGCCCCTTGAAACTGTCAAGGCGCCTGCCTCAAGGGGGAGATGAAGACCACCTCTAGCCTTGAGGTTTGGCATAAGCACCTGAAGGTGAAGTTTGGGACCAACCCCAAATATAACAAGTTCTTCTCTAAGCTACAGGAGAAGCAGGCCTGGACTGTCTCCAAGTTCTGCAACCTGGCCAACTGGGTGGCCCCCAAGAAGCAAAAGTCCAAGGAGCAAGACTACCAGGAGGACGTACAGAAGGTGGTAAAGAAAAAGTATAAGGTGGCAGAGATTAAGAAGTACCTTGAAGATGTTGCCACTGCTCTTGCTGGTGGCTTTAATTAGCTTAATAAACCTTGCTTTGCTTTGCATGTATATTTTTCTACTTTTAAACTTTTAATTTTTTAATTGTTTATAGTGTACTAATTTTTTTAGGTATAAATGGTAAGTTTCAGATACAGTTTTAATGTGGTTTAGTAAGAAATATCTTATATTTTGTTAATTTATCTTTAAGCTATGAGATATTTTCAGTTGTGCTTATGAAAAGTATAATAAATTAAAATAGATTTTTTTATACTTTATAGTTATTATGATATATTAAATATCTTTATTTTTGGTTCATTTGAATTTTAATTTTTATGGGAATAAAAAATAATTTTATAATAAAGAGTGTAATTTACATAGTAAACTGAAAAATAGCTGCTTATATTTCCTTATTCTTATTGCTTATGGTATTTTTTATTGCAGTTTTGAACTTCTTGAGGTCATTTTAGTATAATAATGTATTTTAAAATATTTTTTACATTTTAAATATTCAGGGTAAAGTGTGCCGTTAATTAAAAAAGTGTCAACATCCAGGAAGCAACATTAAGTAAAACCAGGTCAACACTTTACTATAGTGTCAACATTAAAAGTTTCAACATGGGCGCTGTTGCCCAACTTAAAGCTCAAGCCTGCAAGTGTAACTTCTTCAAGGAGCACCTTGAGTTCTTGGGGCTCATCATTAGTCAAGATGGACTCCGCCCTGTACCTCTGAAGGTAGAAGCCATTGAGAAAATGCAGATCCTGGCCAATAAGCAGGACGTGCAGGTCTTCCTGGGGATGATTGGGTACTACTGTTGCTTCATTCCCAACTTTGCATCCCTGGGCAACCCCCTTTTCCAGCTTCTCTGAGCTGATAAAGAATTCTTCTGGAGCCCAGTGTGCCAATCTGCATTCAATGCTCTCAAGGGAACACTTGCTGCAACCCCTGTACTAGCCTACCCTGACTTTGCCAAGCTGTTTGTGGTTCATACAGATGCTAGCCTGACTGCAATTGGGGGCGTCCTCTCCCAACTATACTCTGAAGGACTCAAACACCCTGTTGGATACTGCTTGTGTATGCTTGATGCTCACAAGAGGAACTACACTGTCTCCAAACACCAAGTTCTGGCTGTGATATACTCCTACCAACAATTCAGAGTGTATCTCCATGGGATACATTTCACGGTTGTAACAGACCATGCCTCCCTGCAATGGCTGAAGACCCTCAAGGATCCCAAAGGGTGTCTAGCGTGTTGGGCCATTAAACTTCAGGCCTATGACTACAAGATCATTCATTGAGCCAGGGCAGCCCACCAGAATGCTGACTCTCCGCCTTCCCACTGTTACCTTAGTACCCCCATGGCTGACATTCTCTATGACAAGCTTATGAAGGATCCTTCTTTGTGGGGAGAGGAGCCAGTAGAGATACAGAGGGCTCTCAAGAAGTTGGCTGTTGATACTAAGGTCTCAAAAGGGCGACTCCTGAAGCTTTATGAAGACTCTTGGCTACCTACATATGCCCATCCCTACACATGGACTCAGTGGTGGCCGCTCACAAGACTACTGGCCATGGTGGCATACAGAAGACAGTAGCTCTGCTACAGCAGCACTGCTTCTGGGAAGGAATGCACACTGATGTTATAGATACACTAGCCACCTTTCATGACTGCAACATTGAGAGACCTAAGGTTGCCAAGCTCCAACACAGACTTGTATGCCCTGGGTTTGCCTTCCACACTGTAGCCATTGACGTAGTGGGCCCCTGCCAGCTACCAACAGTTGCAACAAGTTCATCATTGTGGCTGTTGACCATATGACTAAAAGGGGTAGAGGCCAAGGCAATTCCCAACTAATCTGCACTGGTGACAGCCACGTTCATCCTGGAGAATATCATATACAAACATGGTTGCCCCCAGATTCTGCTGACAGACAATGGTATCAACTTCACCAGTTATATCATCTTCTGCCTCAACCAACTGATGGGAATTTGTGGGACACTATCCACCCCTTATTATCCACAGAAAAATGGCATTGTAGAGCGCATTACTGAGAGCCTGGTCCAGATACTCTGGAAGCCCAGTCACTAATATGATACTGAATGGGATACCTTCCTGCCTGCAACCACCTTTGCATATAACATTGATTACCATTGTGTTGTTGGCAAGCCGCCCTTCCAACTGCTCTATGGCTGGCAACCAGGACTTCCCCCTTTACTATATTCCTTGGTAAAGCCCAGCCTGCCTGTGTCCCCAGAGGCATACCTCAACAAGCTGGTTCAAACTCTTATTCAATTGCAATCAGAGGTCTACACTGTAAACTTAAACCATAAGTTGCAGGACCTAGAACAAGCTGCATCTAAACGCCCCATCTTACCCACTTACCTGGTAGGAGACTCAGTCTACTTCTTCATCAATAGAGGGTACAGCCGTGAATCCAAACTTGCCTCCCTTTGGCAAGGCTCAGTTCAAGTTATCCAGAATACTTGCCCCAACTCCTACACCCTTAAAGAGCCCCATTCTGGGCAATTGATCACTAGAGTACACACTCAGTATATGTGTGCTGCTCCTAGTGACCATTAGTAAGCCCCAATGAGTACAAAACCCAAAAAACAAAAGCCTAAAAAAAATCCATGGGTTGTTGTCCTGTTTGCAATAGTGTTGCACCAAAGTATGAGTAATAAGAATAAAAGAGCAAGGTGTTTATTGGAGACTGAAAAGACTCTTCCTGTACCACACCAACTGTTCTACCACCTGAATGGCAGCCAGGAAACACAACTGGTTACCTATGGATCCGCAAAGCCAATGACCAAGGATTGGGCAACAAACCCCCACCTAACAAGACATGTGATTGACCCTAGCACCATAGCTGCTACCTAGAGACGCCAAGCCATTCTTGACCCTGTTGTCTAATCCAGTGGAGGTAAATGTTGCAGATTGAATAGATTAGACATTAAGTTGTCCATATAGGAATCAAGCAACAGAACAGTTGTGCAATTGCTTTATTGCGTCCTGATTTTACTATGGATAAAGACGTTTAAAACGCCTCTAAAACAGGTGTTCAAAGCGCCTTTTGAATGTGCATAAGGCACAGGCTTTACTTCTGAGGTTCATAATAGAACAACAAAGTTATTGTCACATGCCTCCATAAGGAAAGCTGCGCAAAACCAGTTGTTCTCTTGCGCGGGACTTTCTAATGTGCCTGAACACTCCCCTACATTAGGAAAGTCATCCTTTCTGTGCCTCCCTTCCCCTGGTGGAAATCCCCCCACCTCCCACTATTTTTGCAACACTATCACAATAAACACTAGTTTTGTCTTTATACCTTTATATTCTTCTGTTCTACTACAGGCTACCACTATATCATCAACAGGTATAGTAATAAGAAATAGGTTTCAGACTAACTGTTTGTAGAAATTAGCAACCATTGCTGCCACTTTTACAACACCAACTTTGTTTGATAATGCTTTGAAAAGTTCATTGAAAATGTCAGCTTTTATATGTTTAGTTCCTATTTGAAAGTCAGTTTTTTTAAAAAAATTTATATTCATTCATACTTGAAAATGGGAATCTTTGAATGCTTTCATATATGTATTCATCAAAGTTCAGTTTTATATCCCCGCAAATTTCATTCATTCTTTGGAGTTGATACTTGATCTTATTTCATATGATTCCCTCAACCACAGGGAGCACCCCGCAGGTGGTAAATGTTCCCTATTTTTAGCTTCATTACTTGAAAAATTATTCATATTCTGTTGGATTATTTTATTTATTTTTAATTTTTATTTATTTGCTTTACAGGTGCTACCAGTGATTGGTAACCCCCGTAGAACCAACTCAGCATAAAAGCCGCCACTTCTGCAACCTTGTCCCCATCCCTAGTTTTAACTAAAGTAAATAAAAGTAAAACATAAAAAGACTTACTGATTGTTTCCCCTACGCTCCCCTCAGCCACAGGCGCCCCTTCAGCAAACTTCATGAGTGTTGGCTGCTCTTCATTTGATTTCCTTGCTTTGATCTTCCTTATCTTTCTTGCAACTTGTGCTTCCTCTTGATTTTCATTTGATAAATTTTCAGTATTTCTTGAAGCGCTCCTGCTTCTTGCTTGTGTTTTGTTTTCATCTTTTTCCATTTGGTCAGTTTCCTCTTCATTTGTGATAATTCCCTTTGAGCTTTCATTTCATTCAATTAATTTAATTTTTTGAGTATTCTTTCTGTTGGTTTTTGCAAATTCTCACAAGTTGTAACTTTCACTTTTGAAATCTAACTGCTTGAGTATTTCCTTTTGAAGATTTAAAACTATTTCCTTGTGTTCTTTGTTGACTATTGTTCCTAGGCTATTTTTTGCTGTTTTGTTTTGCTGGACCAAGGCCCTTCCCTCATTTCCCAGTTGATTTACTACAATTTCCCTTATGTTATGTTCAAGATTGACAATCTTTTGGAGGGCTGACTCTAATTTGTTGATAAGGGTGTAGATATTTGACATGATGTTTGAATTAAATAAAAAACTTGTTTTTATAGTACTACCATCAACACATGATCATGAAATTATAGATAATAGTAAATTTTATTGAAAATTATTGCAAATAATACAAATAACTTGCAATTATACAAAAAATTGCATAACACACTAAAAAACCCCAGAATTACATTAAACTAGCCATCTCAATTAGAATATGTAGATTATATTTTTACATTATGTAACTTTTTTATTCAAAACTAGTATTTTATTGTATTTTATATTGAATTGTGAATGATTTATTGAATGTTAACTATACTAGGTTGTCTTTCCATCCATGTTAATTCTTCATTATGTGTATAATTCAATGCATTCTGCATAATAAAATTCATTGTAAACTTGGCATTTTGTATTGTAATTTTATAATTGAACTGTGTCTATATTAGGGAGCCATTAACACTTATTAAAAATATTGATACATAGTGCATTTTACAGCCTGCATATTTAATTATTGATAATAATTCTTTAGAATTTAAGTTAGATTTTGTGAGTTAGCAATAATTCAATGGATCAATCAATCACTGTTTCTGACCATTAATTGGCTGATGTTCTTTACTGTGGCAATTGTGCATTTCCTGATAATTACATGCTGGTATCCAATTGGCTGTTTTCACATCCTACCTCACAGGCAATAGGAAACATTGTTACCACCCCAACCACACCCAGCCTTGGGGTGGCAACCATGTTTCCTATCACCTGTGCAGTAGGATGTGAAAACAGTCAATTAGATACCAGCACATAATTATCAGGAAATGCACAATTGCCACAGTAAAGAAAATCAGCCAATTAATGGTCATAAACAGTGATTGATCCATTAAATTACTAATAACTCACAAAATCTGACTTAAATTTACAGAATCATTATCAATAGGTAAATATGCAGGCTTTAAATGCACTATGTATCAATATTTGTAATAAGTGTTAATGGCTCCCTAATATAGACACAGTACAATTATAAAATTATAATGAAAAATGCCAATTTTACAATGAATTTTATAATGAAAAATGCATTGAGTTATGCACATATTATATAAATATTGAGATTTAATGTCTACCTGCAATATTTTAATGTAATATTTATTTGTTGGTCCTTAATTTATTATCAATAATGAAAAATATTCATGCAAATAATTATGTGTTACCATATCAAATGTATAGCATTTTATTAATTATGGGGAATTTCAATAATACTGTAAATTCAGAACCTGAACGTAAGAATGCAGGATTGTCAAATCCTTGGTCCAAATTTCAAATCACTTTTGCGGGATAGCCTTTTTTTAATTAAATTGAATTCTTTGAGTATTTATTTGAATTTTTAAAAACGCGGGAACTCATAGACACTTTGCAAAGTTCAAGTCAAGCTGCATATTTCCAATGGACAAAATGAATTAACTGGAATCAGATTTAAAAGCGTTCAAATCCATCAACCTTTTTCATTAAGTTTAATATGTTTTTTGAAATTGCGGGATTGTCAAATCCAAGAACCAAATTTCAAATCACTTTTGAATGCCACTAGTAAACTCAGATATTAATTGCAGGAGCTGGAATCCAAATTTAATGTACAGTAAGCACACTAGGAAACACCAACCCAAATAAAGAAGCTCCACCACAACTAAAATCAAATGAAAAATTCAATCTCAATAACCATAATTAGACATAAAAAGTTTTTAAGCTTTAAAATCATCTAAACCTGGAAAGTATACAATATTATTCACTTCAAATCACAGATATAGAAACTCTGCTACTATTCAAGGCTAAATCAAGAGAAGATAACTACCCACAACTAAACCAATAACTCCAAATAAAAACATATTTAATCTAAAATATATTTTTTATCTTATTTTTATGGACTGTCAATTGCATTCTCAACCTGCTCCTGCACCAGCCTGCGGGGCAGCCTGTCCACAAGGGCGTTCCAGAGGGTCCAAGAACAGACCCAGAACCCAACTCAAGGGGAGTCATGCCGATACACAGGCCTCCCAAGGTGTCATTGGCAGCCAACCACCTCCCACATCTCAAGCCAGGAACAGTAGCCTCAATCCAAGACAGAAGCCGCTCACAAGGCCTGCAACCAAAGTCTCATACACAAAGGTCACCAGGAACACTGAGGTTACTTACACCTCCACTGTGTACCCAGCCATCACCTGGCCCTGCACTCTTGACCCAAGAGTTGCTACTTCCTGCCCCTGTGTCTTTGACACCACCTACAAGCCATTAGCAGCCACTGTTGAGCCATCTGCACCTGTGATCTATTCCACCATTGACAGCGCCAGCGCAACCAAGCGTGATCCCATCTTCTACACAAAGGTCCCCGTCCCCTGTGTTGAGCCTGGTAGCCAGGATGCAATGGGGCCTGCCAAGGGCCGGCATCAGTTGACAGATAGTGAGTGTGAAGCTCTCCTCAACTGCTTGAACGGGGGAATGGCAGTTTGGGATATTGCATCCCAATTTGGTGTCATGGCCATGTACATTGCCGACATCAACACCAAGTATGGCAATACCGGGCAAATTGCCAAATCCACTGAGGCTAAGCGGCAGCCAAAACTCTTGCAGCCTGTGCACATTGACGCAATCAAGCAGTGGGTAGCCAGGGATTGCCACCTGGACATGCTTGCTGTCCAATCAATGCTTGCCGCAGAGTTTGGGCTTTCTGTTTCTAAAACCCTTGTTTACAAAACAATGGTTGATTTGGGCTTCTCTTGGAAGGTGCTTGGAGTTTCTCCATACAATAGAAACAGTTAAAAGACCATCAAGGATCAACACATTTATGCCGAGACATATCTGGCACTAAAGGAGACCGGGAATGTCCAGTTCTTCTATATCAACAAATTGTTGTTTTCCTCCTCACTCAGGTCCAGGCATGGGTGGGTTGAGAAGGGGTCCAAGGACGGTATAGCCCATTGTGAAGCTGTCTGTTCCCAGACCTATTCAATGGTTGTGCTTCTTGGTCCTTGCAGATTGGATCAATACTAGATGATTAATGTTGTAACTGTGCTGTTTTAGCAGAGTTACACGGAGAAAAATATTTAGAAAATAGATAATAATCTTTATTGAGAGATAATGATTATATAGTTCATGTGAATCAAGGATAGAAGGAACAAGATTGGTGATCACACAGCTGGATGGAAGAAGGGGTGGCTTGATACTGATAATGAGTCAAGCGCCAAATTGAGGTATCTGCTGTGAAGGATCATCATCTGTTCATGTTGATGGATTTGGTAATTCAAGTTGAATTCCTAGTCTGGCTTTGGATGACCAGATAATTGGATTGCAGGTCACAAACCTGCTTGGTTGGAACCTTGCTGGCAGGTTGAGCCTGCGGTTTTGACATTAAAGGCTCCCATAACAGCAGGACCTTTCTTGATTTTCTCCGAGCTGCCAAGGAGTACCTTTGGATAAATTATAGCGGCACAACCAACATTGTTGTGCTTGATAATGTTGTGCTCCACAAAGTGGATCTGGTTATGTCCAAGTTCCCCCCCATTGACAAAAATAGCCACTCCTCCAGCCACCGCCTTGCTGATTGTCCAATGAGACTTCTTTTCCTCCTGCCGTATTCCCCATTCCTGAATCCAATCAAGGAGTTGTTTGGTTGGATCAAGAATAAGGTGAAACAAGGCCTTCCTCAGGACACTCAGGACCTATTCAATATTCTTGAGGTCAGCCAATTTGTGATGCCACCCAATGTGGTGGCGGCTTTTTACAAGCACTCAGAATCCTTCCTCCCTAAAGCCCTGGCCTCCAAGCCAATCAGATAAATGGGCTCTCCGGTTTAATTTGTTTTTATTTTTATTTATTTTGTTTTTATAGGTCTTAAAAATTATTATTTATATATAATAATGTGATGTTTGATTGTATTATAGACATATAAGAATACTTAGAAAAGGTAAGTAAAATTAACATACTAGGTATGAAGAATATATTTTTATTAAAATGCACTAAATATTGTATTGACTGTTGCGCTAACAAATGAATAAATTAAAAAAAGATAGAAATTGAATTATTTTATTTAAATAATTGTTAATTGTTGATAGTACTTTGGTTTTTTTACGCCACAAATTGGACCTTGTGTGTCATCATATGATCCTTGTTATTTCAGTGCCACTATAGCCACACAACACGGCAACCAATGATTTTTATGTATTCCTTACTAATTTGTACTTAGGACGCAGTTCAAGTATATTGAATATGTTTATCAAATCATATTACAAGGGAAAGGTAATTTGAGTTGTAAACAATCATTTGTTTAGAACAATAGTGGAGCAGGCTGCATGATGCAGATAAATTCAATTCTCCATGTTTATCTTTGTGATAAATGGACCCGTACTCAAAAAGTAGTAAATAAAAACTTTTTTAATTCTTTTTTATTTGATGTATTGGCAACTATAACTAATGTCTTTTAATATACTTAGATATATTAATATTATAACTTACATACTAAAATTTAAAATTAAAATTAAAATATTAATTATAAATCTTAAAAGTTAAATATTTAAGTTTAAATAATCAAAATATAACAATTTTGTTAAATTGTGATTTATTCAATATCAAAATATTTGATATTAAATATGTCAATATTAAAGATTTTAACAGTGAATATTTTAATATTAAAATTTTAATATTTAAAATAAAAAATAAAATAAAAATTTTAAGTTGCGAGGGAAAATGATTTATTGGGGGATGCTAATTGCAAAGGGAATGTGATTATTCTGGGGAATTATACCCCAAAATTAAATTTTCAGCTAATGCATCTAATTGGGACCACATACTCTTCTGTATGTGGTGGATGACTCTGGCGCCAATTGCTAGAGGGATGGCGCTCAATACCCTGGTGGTTGACAAACGTCTTATAAAAGGCAATCAGGTGAGGGAATTGACTAGCAGGTTTTTTGGGGGGCACATAGTACTCATATAGTGTTGCCAATGCAAATGAATCATAGAGGACGTGCTCAACTGTCCTGTATCCCTGTGGTGTTTTCTGGCGGTCTAGGGCTATGCGGCATATGTCAATCTGTATAGGTACATCTTCTAATTTTTTCATGTTGGCTTTCAGTATGCAGTAGAGCAGGATTACCAGGTACACCGCGACGTGGATTTGTTGCGAGGTATACTTTTCTGAGAACATGCACAATTTTTTGAACGTTTGTACTAACCTATTAATATAGGACGTATGGTTGAACTTGAAGAGGGTTCTGGGGGCACCCAACTTGTATCAGCCCCCAGGCCTTGGCAAACAATATCAATAAAGGCTTAAAATTATTCACAAGGACTGCATCCCCAACTTTTTTTGATAGAGCTTTAAAAATTTCATTAAAAATTGCAGATTTTAAATATTCATTTCCCATTTGAAAGTCAGTTTTTATTAATTTTTTTGTATTTGTTGATATTTGTGAAGGGAAACCTTTGAATGCTTTCATATATGTATTCATTGAAGTTCAGTTTTATATCCCCGCAAATTTCATTCATTTCTTTGATTTTGATTGTTGATCCTAGTTTTTATGCTTCCCTTATCCATGGCAAGCACCCCACGGGTGGTTGATATTCCCTATCTTGAGCTTCACTATTAAAAAACATATTCATATTCTGTTTAACTATTTTATTTATTTGATTTTTATTTATTTGTTTTATAGGGGCCACCAGTGACTGGTAACCCCCATAAAACCAACTTGGCATAAAAGCCACCACTTCTGCGACCTCATCCCCATCCCTGGTGATGACTAAAATAAATTTAAGTTAAACATTAAAAAACTTACTGATTGTTTCCCTTGTGGCTCCCTCAGCCACAGGCGCCATATTGGCAAACTTCATGAGTGTTGGATGCTCTTCATTAATTTTTCTTAGGCTTAATTTTTTCTTATTCTTCTTGCAACTTGTGCTTCCTCTTGATTTTTATTTGCTAAAGCTTCTGTATTTCTTGATGCGCTTCTGCTTCTTGCTTGTGTTTCATTTTCATCTGTTTCCATTTGGTCAGTTTCCTCTTCATTGGTGCTGATTTCCTTTTGAATTTCTGTTCCTTCAATTAGTTTTATCTTCTTATTGTTTTCTTTGGCCCCCTGCCAGAACTCCCACAAATTTTAGGCCGCGTTTTTGAATTCAAGACTTGATAAAATAGTTCCCTGTAGATTAAGTAATTTTTCTTTATTCTTTTCAACTATAATATTTCCCAACTTATCCAGGGCATCTTCTTTTGACTGTATCAGTGGCTGGCCCTTGTTACCCAGCTTCCCTGTCACTATTTCCCTGATATTTCTTTCTATCTCAACAACATTTTGAAGGTGTGCTTCTAATTTGTTTATTAAGTTATAGATTGTTGACATATTGTTTGAATTCCATCAGAAAACTGGTTTTTATAGTACTATATTCAGTGCATACATATTTTTGTCCTCATCATTAATAAATTAAAGACAATAAAAGTAAATATTGGATTAGAATATTGCAATTACATTCAACTCTTAATATTTTGATATTATGTGCATAACACAATGCATTTTGTTTAATAAAATTCATTGTAAACAAGTCTTTTGTCATTGTAATTTATTGAAATGGATTGTGTTTATATTAGAGAGCCATTAACACTTAGTACAAATATTGAAAATTAGTGCATTTTACAGCCTGTATATTTACCTATTGGTAATAATTCTATAAACTTTTCAGTCAGATTTTACAAGGTAATAATAATGTAATGTTGTATAAATTACAGTTTACTGTCATTAATTGGCTGATTTTCTTTGCTGTGGCAATTGTGCATTTTCTGATATTTCCGCACTAGTATCCAATTGGATGTGAAGCCAACCAATTGGATACTAGTGCGGAAATATCAGAAAATGCACAATTGCCACAGCAAAGAAAATCAGCCAATTAATGACAGTAAACTGTAATTTATACAACATTACATTATTATTACCTCGTAAAATCTGACTGAAAAGTTTATAGAATTATTACCAATAGGTAAATATACAGGCTGTAAAATGCACTAATTTTCAATATTTGTACTAAGCGTTAATGGCCCTAATATAAACACAATCCATTTCATTAAATTATAATGGAAAAGGCCAAGTTTACAGTGGATTTTATTAAACAAAATGCATTGAGTTATGCACATAATATCAAAATATCAAGAGTTGACGTCTAATTGCAATATTTTAATCCAATATTTACTTTTATTGTCTTTAATTTATTAATGATGATGAAAAATATGTATGCTCATAATTTTAAGCTATTTGTAAAATGTACAACATTGTATTAATTATAGGAAATGTTGATAATGTAAAAAAGAAAATATTATTAATTATTAATTGAAAGAGAGATATCAATTTTAATAAGTTATCACAAAGAAAATATTTATTTACTAATCAATAGATGGGAAGGGAAGTGAAGTGAAGGGAATGGGCATAATGAACATCACCTTCATCTGCACCTGTGAAAGGGGCAGCATCAGAGATAGTGGGGAGGGAATGGGTGGTGGCTTGGGAGTTAGGGTTGGAAGGCAGGTGGCTTGATGGGGGGTTGGGGAGGCAGGGTTTGTTGACTGGGAAGGGGCAGCAAGAGCAGTTTGCTTCAATTGCTCAAATTCTTCTTCTGTCACATATACTGGCTTGACAAAACGGATGGACTGGTGTGGGGGGAGACGGGGGTCTTTTCTGGACTTATCACTATCACTTGCATAGAAGATGATGAGATCAAATAAGTCCTGGACGGACGCAGAAGGGGAAAGCTCATACCCCTTTTTAATCTGGGTGCATAGTTTGTTGTAGGTGGCAGGCTTCAAGCGCCTGAGGGTGGAACCAAAATTGTAGAGACATACATCTGCAAGATGCATGTTGGCATGGTTGATGGGGTAGGACCAGCAGGTATGCCCTGCAGCCCTGATTTCTTGGGTAGCCCATTCCTGCTGCTCCATCTCTGCACTCAGTACAACTGTGTGCACAGTGTTTTGTGTGGCCCACTCCTCCAGCATGGTCTTGAGCTCCGTCTGGTAGGCATACCCATCTGTGGTGTTCAATATTGCCGAGTAATAATTGACGCCCAATGGGAAAACTGCCAATAAAACCCCAACAAAACAATACTAGATTGGGCCGTGCTTGTACACATCAGATTGGATGCGCTTCTCTCCAAAGTCTTGGATACTGGCCGAGATCTTGGCGTATGATAGGAAGATGATGTCATTACGGGCCCTCATTGCCCTCCTTTTAATAAAATTAATAATGGTTGCATTGTATGGGTCAGTATCCATCAAAATAGGGCCACCAAGAACCTGATTGGATAGGATTCTGGTGGCAACTACAACTTCGTGCATCCATGAATTCACCGTTCTTTTGGTGGTGAAGATGCTGTGGAGTCCCAACTGGAGACGTACCTGGACCAGGGGCATCTGTGGGTCACATTCCATAATGGCCATCATAAGGGGATGGGCTGTATCACCTTTGGTTGAGGTACGGGCACCAGTCAGGGTCTTCTTGGTAGGGGGGCCACAGTTGGCGTGGGCTTTCAGGGTTGCAGCCACAGTTGACTTTGCATAACCCTTGTGGCCGCAATTTCCCCGAGGGACATAAGCTTGCCTTGCTTTTCAACCATTCCAAGAACAATCTCCAGGGTGATCAATTTTCTTCTGCGTCTTGCAGGCTGATTGGCTAGGGGAGGGATATGTCCATCTTGTGAACTGGTCAATGCCATTTGATTGGCTGTTTAGGGGTTCTGGGCTCTCTGGGTGACCCCATGGCTAAAATGGCTGATACCAGATGCCATTGCTGATAAGGGATTTGGGTTGGCAGCTGCCTGTGCATGGTGGGCAAACAGGGCCATGCTGGAAGTTGAAGGGGAAAGAACATACTCCTGTGTGGTGCTTGCGGAGGGGCCTGTGGGTTGGGAGTGGCCATAGACAGAGGCTTCACCGTTAAGAGACCCAGTGTAGCCCTGCATAATTTTGTCAAGGCCAGGGAACAGCTTGTTGACTTTGTTGTTGTTGAAAGAAGACATAATAAAAAATTTATTATAATTTTAAACTCAAGAAGAGGAATGTATATTTTAGTCAATTTTATTGTTATATATGTCAATTTATGAATATTATGATCTAAATTTTAGCCAACCTAAAATGGAATAGGGTGATTTTTGAGAATGCCTATGATTCCTAAAAGAATTTGCACAAATCCACTCTAGATCCTTTAACATCCTTTTTGAGACACCCATAAATTATATTTATTTCAAATTCATCACAATTATGATTTGAAACTTGGTTCTTGGATTTGACAATCCCGCAATTTCAGATTTGTTAATTTTCACATGATGTCTATGATTTGTTTGATATACAGGAAGTCTCAAATTGTACATAAGAATCCTGCATTTCTGATTCATTTAACCCACATTTGTTTGTTGGGTTTTGTCTTTTATTAGTTGAGTTATCTGCTCAAGAGATTCAAAATTTGCCAATTTAAATAAACTAAAAAAAGTCAAATTAAATGGTTACTTTTATTAAATATTTTAATTATCACTCAGCTGAGTTGCCTGCAAAAGTGATTTGAAATTTGGACCAAGGATTTGACATCCCGCATTTTTACGTTCAGGTTCTGAATTTACAGTATAAAAAGTATAATATTAATTAAGAATTGGAAAAATAATATCAATTTTGATACTTTGTCACAAAGAAAGGTTTTATTTTACTCATCAAAGGACAAGTAGGGGAGGGAAAGGACAGAATATATGTTGCCATCATCTGTGCCTGTAAAAGGGACAGCATCAGAGGTAATGAGGAGGAAATGGGTGGTGGTTTGGGATTCAGGGTTGGAAGGTGGGTGGCTTGGTCTTGATGGGGGAGATGGGGAGGCTTGGTTTGTTGACTGGGAAGAGGCAGAAAGAGCTGATTGCTTCAATTGCTCAAATTCTTCTTCTGTCACATATGTGGGCTTGACAAACCAAATGGATGAGTGTGGGGGGAGTCAGGAGTCCTTTCTGGACTTATCACTATCACTTGCATAGAATATGACAAGATCTGATAAATTCTAGACAAATATAGAAAGAAAAAGCTCATATCCCTTCTCAATTTGGGTGCACAGTTTATTGTATGTGGCAGGCTTTAACTGCCTGAGAGCTGAATCAAAATTGTAAAGATATACATCTGCAAGATACATGTCAGCATTATTGTGGTATAGGAGCAACATATATGCCCCATCCCTAGTTTCCTTTGTTTATCATTCCCGCTGTTCTATCTCAGCACTCATTACAACTGTGTACACGGCTTGTTGAATATCCCACTCCTCCTGCATGTCTTTAAGCTCCAACTGATAGGCATACCCATCTGTGGTGTTTGATATTGCCAAGTAATGATTGACACCCAATGAGGAAACTGCCAGCAAAACCCCAACAAATTGATACAAAATTGGGCCATGCTTGTAAATTCCAGATTGGATACACTTTTATTCATAGTATTGGACACTTGCAGAAATCTTGGCATACAACAAGAAAATTACATCATTGCGCATCCTCATTGCCTTCCCTTTTATTAACTTGATGATTGTTTAATTGTAGGGGTTGGTATCCATCAAACTGGGATTACTGAGAACTTGATTGTACAAGATTATAGCAGCAACCACAACACTGTGCATTGACAAATTGGTTATTCTCTTATTTTTAAAAATGCTGTGGATTCCAGTTGGAGACGTACCTGGACCAGGGGCATCTGTGGGTCATGTTCCATGATGGCTATCATAAGGGGATGGGCTTTTTCACCATTGGTTGAAGTAAAGGCACCAGTTGGGGTCTTTTTGGGAGGGAGTTCACAGTTGATGTGGGCTTGCAGGATTACAGCCACAGTGGACTTTGCAAAACCCATTGTGGCCACAATTTCACCAAGAGACACAAGCATCCCTCACTTTTTGACCATTTTGAGAACAATTTCTGGGGTGATTAGCCTTTTTCTTTGTCTTGCGGGATGATTGGCTGGAGGTAGGATGTTTCTGTCTTGGGAACCAGAAAGTGACATCTGATTGGCTGTTTCTAGTTTCTGGCTTCTCTGGGTGATCCCTTGGCTCACTTGGTCAATTCTGGATGCTAGTGCTGATAAATGATTTGGGTTAACAGCTGCCTGTGTGTGATGGGCAAAAAGAGCCATGCTTGAGGACGCCAGAGAAAGAACACACTCCTGGGTGGTGCTTGCGGAAGGGCCTGCGGGTTGGTAATGACCACAGAGGGAGGCTTCACTATTGAAAGACCCAGCGTAGCCCTGCATGATTTTGTCAAGGCCAGGGAACAGCTTGCTTACTTGGTTGTTATTAAAAAAATGCATAATAAATTTTTATTAAAAAATTAAACTCAAAAAGAGAAGTGTATATTTTAGTCAATTTTATTGTTAAGTATGTTAAATGGGTGAATAGTAGGATCTAAAGTTTAGCTGTCCTAAACTGAAATAGGGTGATTTTTGAGAATGCCTATGGTTCCTAAAAATTATCAAAAATTCACTATAGATCCTTTTACTTCCTGTTTGAGACCCCCATTAATTATATTTATTTCAATTTTACCTCATTTTTGATTTGAAATTTGGTTCTTGGATTTGACAATCCCGCAATTTTATATTTGTTAATTTTTACATGAAGTCTATGATTTGATAGACATACAGGAAATTTCAAATTGTACATTAGAATCCCACATTTCTGCTTCATGTACCTGCATTTTCTTGTTGTATTTGTCTTTAGTTAGTTGAGTTAGCTGCTCAAGGGATTTAAACTTTGCCAATTTAAATCAATAAAAAAACCAAATTAAATGGTTGATTTTATTAAATATTTTAATTTTCACTCAGCTGAGTTGCCCACAAATGTGATTTGAAATTTGGACCAAGGATTTGACAATCCCACATTTTACGTTTAGGTTCAAAATTTACAGTATATGTGGTGTTGTGGATTATAAGTTTATTATACTACTTTAGATTACATTTATGTATTTTAAATTTAATCTTTGTGTAGTGTCACAATCAAGTGAATTTAAGAAACTACAAGTAAAAAAGACCAGCAAATAAAAATTGGATTTATTTTTCTGTCTTTGACACTTAACTTAGAAAAAACATGCCTCTGCTATTCTGTCCAGTTTGACTTGTAAATTAAGCCTGTTGAAAAAAACTTCCTGTATTTGCCAATTGACACACTGATCTGTGGTCAATCTAGAGCCCAATCACTAGCTTCTCAGGTGCTAGATTGACCACAAGTTTTTATGCCAATTGGCAAATACAGGCAGTTTTTTTCAACAGGCTTAATTTACAAGTCAAACTGGACAGAATAGCAGAGATGTGTCTTTTCCAAGTCAATTGTCAAAGACAAAGGAAAATTAATGCAAATTATGATTGGCTGGGTCTTTGTGATGGTAGTTGTCAGGAATGACAATTTGGATTCACCTGAATCCCAAAGTACAGAACCAGAGCCAAACCCTGAACAAAACCCTTTGCATACTTCCAGTTCCAAAGACTGGGAATCTGACAGCTCACTACCAATTGACAAGGTTGTTGTCAACCCACCAGGACCCAAACCCTTAACTACCTTGCAGGGGTTTGCAAGCAAACTGCCAGTGTGAGATGCCGTAAATTTCCCTGAGGTGCCAATACCTGACACCAGTGGTTTGCTCAGTGAAATGCATGAGTCCCCCAATGAGAGTTGTTCTGAACGCCCCCAAAGCCCAGGAAGTGGCACTGGGCCTGAAGGGCCACCCAACACCAGAGTTGCCAAACAGAAGGATTAAAAGCCTTCTATTCCCAAAGTGGCCAGTGGTAACCCGCCAGTGCCAAGCACCACACTGCCATCTAAGACCCCTGGTGCCAAACCACCCAAGCTCAAGAAACCCAACCAGGAAATGAAGCCTGTCAGCGTGATATAAGTACCTGCCAGTCCAAGATCAATCCCCATTATTATTTTAAAATAAAGGTTATAAGATATTGGTTTCCCCAATTATTGCCATATTTTATCCTTGTCATCTGCCAGTTAACTCAAATATCATCTGACCCTCCTACCAATCCGCCAGCTACATATTTTCTGCCAGGTGATCCATTTGGTCCTGTTCATTTATGGAATACCTCTTGAAGCCTGAGTACAAGAATTACACCTCAGACAATACATTAGCCCTGGATCCCTTGGCCAGAACTAAAGAGTTAACCACATACAACAAGAAAGGCCCTTGGTACATTACCAAGTTCCGCCTGTTCAGAGATAAATACAACTTCCTTCCTGCCTACCAAATAGACATGGAACCACCTGTCACCCCCAAACCAATGCCTGCCTCTGCCTCCAAGCTCCTGCTGGACCATACCAATAAGCTATTTAGGATTTTATATATTACTCTCATGGGAGTAATAGATACTATTGTTCCTGCCACCATTCTGTGGTCTTGGGTGAGCAAGTCAATGTCCTACCTCATTAAGTTAGCACCAATCCTTTGGTGGGCCCTGCCCATCCAGTCTGAAAACTACCATTTCCCAAACACTAGAAAGCCAGAAGAACAGGGTTTTTTCCCTTACAGTAGTTTCTTAAATTCATTTGATTGTAGCTTTACTGTTACAAATGTAACAAGTTCAAAGCCCTGGGAGGGAATCAAACCTGCACTCAGCCAACAGGTAGGGTGAGCAGGTGATGGGGATTTGCCTGCAACTAGATTTGCTTTGAAAAGCAAAAATCTAGGTGCAGGAATCAATCCCTCCCTGGCCACATCTTTGGGGCCTTTCCTGGGCCCCAGAAGCTATGCCCAAGCCTTGGTAGGTTAGGCTGGGCCTGGGCAGGCTGATTTTAGCTGCCCAAGACTCCCAGTTCAATCCACCCTCCATTTAGTAATTTTGGGTTCCAAATTGGGTACCTGTTTTTAATAAAGTTCTCCAGCCTCAGAAATGCCTATCAATCCAGTCCAAAAATGGTAATCAAATTGAAAATGACCCCATGACACCTGCAGCCAACCCTTCCAGAGCCAATAACCAGTCAAGCAAAGATAGGCCACCAGCAAGCCAAGAAGCTGTTCCTGAAGACCCCAAAAATGATGATGAAACAGCCAACCAACCAGAAGAATTTGAGATGCCAAACCTTGCTACCCAGATAGTACCAGAATAATGCCCAGAGGCACCTGCATGTGAAAGACTATATAAGCTAAAAGTACCATAAAGATTCTGTATCATCTTTCTTATCAAATAAAGAGTTATGAACCTTTGGTTCACCAATCTGATCACATATCTGTTCTTTATCCTCTTCCATCTGCATTCACCTAGACACCAGAAATCACCCTCAGGAGTTGAACACCAAGCGCCAGCTGTAGAGCCAGAAGCATTCAATTATTACTGCCTCCTGACACTCTGTCTAGCCTTGTACATTTCAAAGAGTATCTACCCAATCCTGACCACAACCCCTGGACTTTGGAAGACCTGCAGTGGTACACCCGCCCAAACACTCCCAAAGATCCCTATCAAATTGTGTGCGGCAGCAAGAAGATTACCATACAACCTTTGATATTCAACGGGAAATACAACAATTCTTCTTCCTACTTGGTCCCTATGGAACCACACCTTGGCACCCAAACTGTTTGTCCCAACCCCTCACTTCTGATGCCATTGGCCATAATAGTCAATTCCTGGGAGTGCTATACCTGGCACTTACAGGGTTGATTGATTCTTTCTTGCCAGCACTGGTCCTTGGGATGTGGCCAGAAAGGCCCTCTTCTACCTGTTAAAGTTAGGTCCTGTCATCTGGTGGTCCATGCCCCTACCTGCATCTGCCCCTCTTCACCTGAAGGGGCAATGCAGTACTCTTGGTATCCTGACAGTTACGCAAAGATTAGATTTATAATAGAAATATATATCAAATCAGCTGTATTAAACTTGGATCATCCTTAACATAAATCAGTGCTAAAATCAAATATCTTTAATATATCATTGCATTAAAAAATCCTAAAAATTAAAGTAGTTTATATTTTATAATTAAATAAAAAATTGTTGAAAAAAGTTTTATTTGGTGAAATATGGGAGCAGAGGATGCAAACTAGTTGCTGGAAAGATGGGGATGGATGGCATGTCAGTGCTGGCTTGGTGTGTGGGTGGTTGGGCTTTGTTAGACTGGGAGGGTGGTCTGGTGTAAAGTCACTTCCCTCTTTAGCCTTGGATAGGACAATCTTCCCGCGTTGCATAAAAAAATCTGCTCGGAAGCCAGCCAAGCCCCTTAATTCTCTTGAGGATTTATCCCACACCATTGATGAGATATTTGTGTTGGCATACCCTTCCCAATTGGTAAATACTGGTGCTTTAAACTCTGTCCCCACTTGGGAGGAATCTCTGATTAATTTGGATTATTTCTTGGCTTGGGCTTGTCCACATTTAAAATTGATTAAGTCCAAACAATCAGGTCGCGCTTTGGTTACTTCAACAAAATACATTTCAACTGGAATTAATGGCATTCAGAAGTGTTTTTTAGGCACTAGTTAATCAGAGGTTGGGCCAGAAGTTGATGAGAAGCCATCCAAACTCCCTGAAATTACTGGAAAAATTATATCTCATCCTATCAAATAACTGGCTGAGGTCACCTGACCTTTCAATTTCAAATGGGGTTTCCTTAAAGCAAGACAGGGAACTTTTGGTCCCCTGCTTGCTCATTCTTACAAATAAAGTTTAAACTTTCAATCTAAAGTTTTGGTAGTTATTTGGGTCTTTATTTAGCCCTTTTAAGTTCCCTAAAGTTGTTAGTCAAGGTTTTATTTATCCCTATCATTTTCCCTTGCTTTTGGGCCACCCAGCTTCATTTCAAAGCTCCTAGAGATGTTGTTAACCTTAGAATTAAAGCTTACCAATTTTGCTTTAGAGAAAGCAACTTGAACCTAGAAATTAGTAACAAAATCTATATAATTACCTATTATAAGTTCAATTTTATTCTTCCTTTTGCTTTTGCTTCTGCTGCCCCTCACTATACGCTTCAAAGCTTTAAATTTATGCTTTTGAAGTCAATAGCCCGTGGTTGCCGTTCTCTGTCTGTTTTCAATATTTTAGGAGATCTTCCTATTCTTTTGGTGCCTTCATACCTTTACCTTGGACCACAGAAACAAGGAAATTTAATTGCAGGTCACTGGACTCAAGTCTAGGCCAATAATAAGATGTTGGTACCCCTCCTAAAGTTTGCAGTTTTTACCTTGGCGCCTGCTTTGATAATGATATGGTCTACCTCCCCAATTCTTTGGGACCATATTTCTCATTCATTTTACCATGTTGGTGCCAACCCATATCAGTTCATGCACATGTTTGAGGATATCCTTGAACGTTCTCAGAAAATTCTTGCCACCAGTGATAATGTCATGAGAAGTCTTACTTGCAATGACCTTGAGTTCCCTGTCCTTAGACCAGCCCCCTCAATGGCCCCAGAGCTACCTAGTCCAATGCCCCTTTCTTCCAGGGACCCAATTGTCTAGGTCCCAGAAGAAGGTTTGGGCTCCCAATAGTCCACCCCCAAGTGTTCTCCCTGGTTGCTTAGTGGGATGATTTTGATGTGTTTGGACTCCTACTTCCCCTGTCTATCTGCTATGTCCTCCCTATTGAAGCCCTTTCAAGTGGACATACCAGTTCTTTACTGGATGGTGTCCTGGTGGATCCTCCCTCCAGGATGGGAGCCAAACTTAGTTAGTTTAGCCCCCCTTTCTTACAGCTGTGGACTGTAAAAATGGGAGGTACTAGGGATGTGTTAATACCTTGACTGGCTTGAAGAAATTTATAATTTATTATATCATACTCATTTTTAGGAATCACAGTGACTGGCTGATATACTGGGGACTAACAAGGGGCAGCTTTTTATCCTTGGATGATTGGCTACAGTTATGGCTGTTGGGGGCCAGCTTGAAAAACACGTCAGCAACCTTCTGACGCATGAATAGCCCAGTGTGATTGTGGGCAACAATAAGCACCTGACTGAACCTCTTAGGGTTAAGCTCTTGGATCTTGTGTGCAATGGTGTAGAACAACACATCCCCAAGTGTACATTGGCATGACTGGAAGGTAATATCCACACATTATGCCCGCCTGCTTGAATATTCTCTTATGTCTCCTTGCCATATTCCATTTGATAGCTCAGGGATATGCAGTATTTGAATCATCTAAGCTCCAGATGTTTTGCATGTCCACAAGAAATTTGTGGACATGTTCCTGTTGGCGTAATTGGAGAAGGCTTGGTAGAGCACTGTCCCTTTTGGGAAGGCTGTTAGGAATGCATTAATTACTGTGACCTGCTTCTTTGTACCCTCCAGAGTATTCTTTTTTCCCCACTATCCTATAATCTTGAACATGGAATGACAATCTATAATACAATATAAAAATAGTATCATCCAACATAATGGATAGGCAGTAGTCAATTGTGGTACTGATTAGTTGATTTTGGGGCAAATCAAAGCCCCCATTCCATTTGACACCTGAATTATTGGTCAGGTCAGAACCATAATACTAAAAACACGCCCAGTGATCCAGAGATGGGCAGTGTAGCATGAATTAAATATGTTTGAAGACCAAGTAGGTGTCTGACCTCAGTCATTTAGAGGTATGAGTCATGCTGAAGAAGTCCAATTGTGATAGAATAATCATCCTTGAGCTGATAATCTTACTGCTTTTTTGCTTCTTGATAATATTTGTGCTGCCTCTATTTGTGAGAGCCCAATATTCTTGGCCTACTGCCGCCTCAGTGAGCTGTAGGTGGGTGGCAATTTCTGAAAAGGCCAGGTTGCTTTGACTAAGGATCAGTATCTCCTCAAAATTTCATTGATTATCAGTTGATGCTTGGGGCAGGCTTGCCATGCTGGCACCTGGTTTAGGTTTGGCTTGATTTGATTGGATTGGATTGCTGCAGGATATTTGGGTTGAGGTTGAGGGATCAAAACTTCTTGGGTTTCTACATGTGGTACAGAATAAGGATAGGTCTGGTTTGGGGTAACTCATGACTGCTATAAAAAAATAAGCCCAGTGCTGCACCTGTCAGGATTGGCAATTCATTACCCCTGGAAACCTGGGCCCAAGGGTGGGATTTGAACCCTGAACCTGAATTCCTGTGGGCCGCTGGCCCCATGGACCAAGAGCCCACCTACCCATGTTTTGCTAAGATTGAGACCCTGCAAGCTGAGGCCCCTGTTAAGTCCCAAAGCCAGAATACCAGCGCAGGTTCAACTATGGTGGTACCCAAGGAGGAGCTTCTCAAATTGCCTAATGGAGGCAGAGAAGGTGCCTCTGTGAACTTCATGAACTTGAAGTCCTCTTGGGTAACCAATCAAATTCAACTGCCAAAGGAAAACCTGGACTTTGGGCCCAACCCCGTGACCACAGCCAAAAATCAAGAAAATCAAGTGACCAATTTGGATGTTCTAACCAATGAGAAAACACCCAGCTGAGGTGCTATTTTGCCGCTCCTGCACCCAGCCCTCTTGGCCACCCGCCTGCATTTTTCCCAATATTTTAATGAAGCCCTTATGGGAAATACTAAGTTTGGAGGCGGGATGCTATATATGCCTATAGATTCTGCGCTAAAACCTTATTGCCATTTTTGAATAAAGGTTATGTTATTTTGGCTCACACAGCTATTGCCTTATTTTGTATTTGCTGTCTACCAATTCAGTTCAAGATCTCCTGGCCTGCCTGCTCCACCGCCCGCAGTTTTCTGTCCTCCTGGTGTACCCTTTGGACCCTTCCACTTTACCGACTACCCTCTGAAACCCAAATACAAGGACTACACCCCGGAAAAGATACTCAAACTTGATCCTTTGGCCTGCATACAATCTGCAGTTAGATACAACCAAAAAGGTCCATGGATATTTCCAACACCCAAGTTGTTCAGAGGGAAATTCAACTATATCCCTGCTTACAACATACCCATGGAACCACCTGTGACCCCAAAATCTATGCCTGCTTCCTCATCCAACCTTTCAACTGACCATACTGGTAAGCTGTTTGGGATTGTGTACATCACCCTCACAGGGGTGATTGACACTATAACCCCGGCTGCCAACCCGTGGTCCTGGGTGGAAAAGTCTGTCTCCTACCTTTTTAAGTTAGCTCCCCTCTTGTGGTGGGCATTTTCTGCAAAATACCCGGCCCAAGTTACCCCCAAAAACAACGGGCCAGCCGCCCAAGACTGGATCCCTGACAGCACCTGGAAAAACATACAACTCCTTCTCCCTGTGCCTTAAGTTGAGTTGGATGTAGGTGGGCTCCATAGTAATTGCACCTCCTTGCTTAGTAACCTGGGATTGAAGTTGCTACTAGTACTGCTCTTCCACAATGCCAAGGTCCTCATTACTAGTATAAACCGTTTTTAAACAAAAAAATCAATAAAAATTCTATTAAAAACAGAAAAGAAAAGTATTTCCAGAGTATTGGTTTTATTTAAGTGTATGCTCTTATTTGAGATACACTCTCAGAAATAAATGGCCAAATTTAGAAACATGTGCATTGAAAATAATCCTGTAGATTTTCTGAATATATATTGATGGATTCACTCTTGAAACATCCTATTTCCGTTTTGAGTCAGGAAAATAATCAAGGTTGTCAAAAAGTGAGTTGTTTCATGTTTGAAACTATCACTTTTGTGAATGGCTTGACCTTTTCTCTGTTTTATTATTTAATTTACATGATCACTCTCATATTTGATATAGATTTATTTGTAATATGATTGGTTTTTTACATTTTAAATATGGGTTGCTTTTGTTTGCTATCTCATTTTTGGGATTCTGTACTTAATTTTTGTTTTGTTGTGTGGTTGACTATTTTTGTAATTTGGACCTAGAAAGATGGAAATCTTATTAAGAGAGTTGACCTTCAACTGGAATCAGTTGAATCTTTTTAGTGAATAAACCAACTTGTTCTGACCTGAACAGTTTTTATTTATCTCAACAGGTTAGAAAGCTACTGTAATAATTGCAGGTATGCGGAAGGCAACTCATAAAAATTGCAGCGGGCGCAGATTAGAGCCAAAGAAGTAACCAGAGAGGAAGAGGCTGTCTCAGGGACAATACCATCTGGCCACTCTAGAATATATTAATAATCCAGACAAGGAAGGACAGTCATGATATGGGATCACAATCTGCAAACAGAGAGTCCACCTAACTCTTGCAACTAAAACTAGGGGGTAGATCACACTCAGAACCTGCAACAGTCATGGTGCAGTGTTGGGGCTGCAAGTGATGCTCAATGTGAGAGAGGGGGGCTAAACTAACTAAGTTTGGCTCCCATCCCAGGGGAAGGATCCACCAGGACACCATCCAGTGAAGAACTGGGATGGCCACTTAAATTGGCGCCCACAAGGAGGACACAGCAGATAGTTGAGGAAAGTAGGAGTCCAAGCCCATCAGAATCATCCCGTTGAGCAACCAGGGGGTGCGCTTAGGGGTAGACTCTGGACCAACCTTGTCTCCTCCTGGGGCCGGTACAACTGGGACCTCAGAGGAGAGGGGCAACAGGAAAGGCGGGACTGGTGACACTGGGGGAGATAGGTTGGGAGCCACAAGGTCAAGGTTGTTACAGGTGAGGCTTCTTACAACATTCTCACTAGTGGTGAGGATATCCTGAGCTTTCCCAGGGAGGTCACCAAATATGTGTAGGAATTGATCAGGGTTAGCACCCACATGATGGAATGAATTTGAGATGCGCCCCCAGAGGTTGGGGGTGGTGCACTATATCAACACCAAGGCTGGTGCCAAGGTGAACACCACAAACTTGGTAAAGGGCACCAACATTTTGCTTAAATCAAATACCTACACCAGCAGGAAACAATAGTTTTTCTAGACTTCTTTTTATTCTTGGAGACTTACAATTGGTGACCAAGAAGAGACCAAAGTCAAGCAGGATGGCCCTAAGAGGCAAACAGGACACAGAGAACAGCAACCACATGGAGAGGGACTTTAAAGGCGGAGTTTCAAAGCTTTAAAGCAGATATGAAGCTCAGAAAGAAGCGATAGCAAAAGAAAACAAAATCAAAATTCAAGTAGTTAGTTATACTGAATGAATTACTAAACTTTAAGTTTGAATGATTATATTTTAAAGCGAAAGTTAAAAGCTTTAAATTTGACGTTGGCAACATATAGGAGGCTCAAGAAGACGCGTAGAGGCCTGAGAGCAAAGGGAAAAGGTAAGGAGAGTCAAACTTCTACTAATAATCTTAGAAAGTAAAAGGGGCCAGAGAGGGGACCCAAAAATCAAAAAATTCTGAAGTGAAAACCCAAACTTTATTTTGTAAAAATGGGCAAGCAGGGGACAGAAAGTCCCCTGTCTTGCTTTCAGAGAGGAGTTTAGAATTCAGGGTCACCTGACCCAAGGCGCAGATTTGATTGGCTGCAGAAGGAATTTTGCAAGGTGAATCCAGTGAGTTGGAGGGTTTAGCAATAATTTCCAAGTTTGACTCTGATTGGCTGGCATTGCTGGGGTGATTTGAATCAGCATCCAATCCAGTTGGATTTAAATTTGATGATTTAGCACTAGCACAACCTGATTGTTTAGACTTAATTAATTTCAAGTGCGGACAAGCCCAAGCCAAAAAATAGTCTAAATTAATCAGAGATTCCTCCCAAGTGGGAACCAAGTTCAACACATTGGTATTTACCACCTGGGAATGGTATGCTAATACAAATCTCTCATCAATTGTATGGGCTAAATCCTCAAGGGAATTAAGGGGCTTGGCTGGCTTCTGAGGAGATTTCTTGGTGTGACATGGGAAGACTGTTCTATCCAAGGCCAAAGGGGGGGAGTGACTTTACACTTAATATCTGAAAGCAGTTAGTTGAAGAAGCACATGTGGGATGCACATGTAATCTGAGAGAATGTCCTACAATCCTCAGCCGTAAAACCAGACATAAGGCTATTTTATACCTTGTGCAGTGATTGTTTATTATTACTGGCGCTCATGATTAAACATAATGAGAGTTATCCCTGGTCAAGTGGGGATATGCAAAGAATTGTTGACCAGGGTTGTGAGAGCTTAATATGTTGGATAATTGATATGATCAATGAGATTGATTATGAGAAATTTATTTAACCTTGACAGTCAATATGGCCAATTATGCATTAAACTGTGCATGCAATCAAAGCACTGTGTCACCAGCAATAAGTATTATTGGTGTGGAGGCACCAGCAGCGCTTGGATTGTGTGCCAAAGCACCAGCAGCCTCTAAAATATGTGCCAGCACAATTATTTCTGAGCCCCAGGTGTCAAAAAACAGGGTTGATGGCGCCAAGGCACCAGACTCATTTTGAACCAGTGTTTTCCTCCAGTGGAAAATTCCAACTGAATTAGTTAGCCCGCTACAACTACCAACAACAAAAGCCCCCTTGGGGTAACTAAGATTGACAACTAGAATTTGTATTCTGGAGATTCAAATATAAGAGGCAAATACACCCCATTCAGGATCACAACTTGATGTGCTAGCAGAGGGTGCCCTTGTGCTAGGTGAAGTCCATAGAACGGGTGACTAAATATGGGGGAGCTTTCCCCTTTATTCACCTTTGCCGCAGAGCTACTATAGGGTGCTGGAATGTCCTAGAAGACATTGCTAGCAGCTGTTAGAGACACAATAAATCCCCTATATAAGATGCTGAAAAAAGTATCTGGGGACTGGTTTTTTACTTTCCTACATGTGGGTCATTATTTGTTAGATTAAGCCAAGGCGCCAGCTTAAGCATTTCAAAGCCTTTTAACTTCTTTGGTATCATTTAAGTCATAAACTTATGTTTTTTGAACATTAGTATAATGCTTAGTTTACTGAAGAAAAGTTTAATAGTGTAAAATATACAAATAATAGAAATAAATTTTATTTCTATTAGCTGTATTTTTTGCTAAAACCCTTTTTTCTATTTTAATAAGCCAAGAATTAAATATATGAGTTGCATGGGAGAGTAATAGCAGCCCCAAAGCTATAATTGCTATTACCCTATCTTTGGCTCATATAATTAATTTCTTAGTTATTTTTAGAAAAAAAAGTTGTTGTATTTAAAAGACTATTTACCCTATGTGAAATATAAGTTTTTGTTATGCGTCCAACTTCATGAACATGTCCTACTAATCTTTTAGTAGTATCAGCTCTCTTTGTTTCTCTGTCATCTGTGCAGAACTTTGCACAATAATTTATTTTGGAGTACTCCTTAACATCCTCAAATGTCAAAGGTGAAACATACAGGTCACCATCTTTCATTAAATATGAAAGATTAACATAAAATGCTTTGACTTCAAGCCAGCTTTTTTAGGCCTAGATTTTCTATCATAGATGTGAAAAAAGATTTTTTGGGAAACATCTGAATTATTTACAAGTGACTCATATAGACCCTTTCTTTCTTCCTCTCTCTCAAAAACCATTTTGAGATCATTTATATTTTTTATATACATCTCATTTTCCTTTTGTTTAAATATTTTAGATAATACACCAAAATGACCATCAACAATACTTTTGCCATGACACTCAACAAATCTATTAAACTTAATTGTTCCTTTTATAATTTTAGGTACCTCTTTAAAAAGATAATATAAGAATTCATAAGATCTGAAATGACTACCATTATCAGTCCAAACTTTAATATTTTTAATATTCTTAAATTTATTATTTTTAAGCAGACTTATCAAACACTGACCTGAAAACAAAGAGTCATGAGATAAAATTTCAGATAAAAAGTCATGATACTCATATTTAATTTTCTCATTTTCTTTAAAAGCAATTGCAAATCCTAATAAAGAAATAGGTATTTTCTCATAAAAACAATTATTTGTCTCTATAGGACCCCCACCTATTTTAAAGTTTTCTTTATAGTCTATTACTATAACACATGAATTATTATCAAGATTATTTATATCACTAATATATTCTTTATTTTGATGCTTATAAAACTTTTCATGTAGGTCAATAGATTCCAAATTTTCTTTAATAGATTTAGGCAATGGCAACTTCTTTAAACTCAAATTCTTTTTCTTCATTTCTAATGACTTTTTTAAGTTGCAAATGTTACACATATCAGTTTGCTTTTTGCTTTTAATTATATTATTAGGAATAAGCTTATAAAAAGTGGAAAGTGAAATAGAAATATTGTTTTTTATTTTCATATCTTCGTAAATTTCTTTTTTTGTTTTCAATAATGAGTATTTTATTTTAGTTGAGTATTCACTCAACTCTTTTTGTAATTCTTCATAAATCAATCCAGGGGATTTTTTAGTGAATTGGCTAGTTGGAAATGAATTTTTTAATATATGTTTTAAAATATTTTTTATGTTTTCTTTCTTTACTGAATCATTTTTTCCTTTTTTATTTTTTGAATTTAATGATGCTTTTTTAGCATTTTTTATTTTTTTAGAATATGAATACTCATTTTTTGTCATTTTAAATCCACAATCCCAAAGCTCTTTCAGACTGTAGCTTGATGTAACCAATGCTCTTAGGGAAGGAAGGTGCTTGGCAGGGGACTCTGACATCAATTCCTTTAGGTTGTTAAGGAAATCATCTGTCTTAGAATTTTGTATGACAGGTAAGAAGGTACTTTTTCCAAACTCTGTTTTTAATAAGAAATGCTCAACAAAGCTGTTAAGATCACTGCCAGCAGTAAAAAGGAATGCTTGTTTAAGCATAGAGATTCTTTCTCTCTTAGTAGAAGCCCCCAGTGAGAAGAAGGGTGTCATCTGAGGTGCAAACTTGATAGGTTCCATAGTGATAGTGGTTGGGTTCCTTGGCTTGGTTCAGGCAGTTCTTGCTTGGAAATAGATGTGCAGTTATCAGAGAGGAGTAAAGGTGTAGATTGTAAAGTAAATTTCTGTAAAGTTGAGCTGTTTAAATACCATGTTAGCTGAGCTTTCGCACTACAGGCATAAATCCCCAACTGACCCCCAACTGATCTCCTTAATTTATCAATATCACCCCTGAAGTCTGATATCATTGTTTATTTACCCCTTTTTATATTCTGGTTAACTGTTGATATTTCCGCAAATAGTACTTCAATCTCGCTCAAACTAGTATCATTAGAAAGCCCTTAATCTCAGCTTTCGGAATTGTGCTGCAACTTTATATTTCAATACCAATTTAGTATCTTGAAGTGGCTTTGAATGTAAGCTTATAAAATTATTATTTGAAATAAAATATGCTAATTAACTCTTAAAGTATGATATTTTAATCAATAAACTAAATTTAAAGTATAAATCATTATTTAGCTTACTTTTACTAACTAACTCAAAAACATTTTTAAATAAACTTAAGTTTATTATAACCTTTAACAGTTCTTAAAAATGAACTTTATATATTTTAAATCTATCAAAACAAAAATATTTTTCTAATCACATATAAATATTTGCTTGTATAATTAAATTTGTATCTTATTTTTATAGATACAATGACTAAGATCATTTTCCGTTTAGTTCAAATAAATTTTAACCTTTATAAAATTTAATTAAATAAAGCAAGATTTTGATACATTCTTTTTTATGTTTGAATTTTTTATACATATTATCTCTAGCATACAGTATAAAAATATAATTTTATTAAATAGTTGTATAAAGCTATTTTATTAATATTAAATACTTAAAATTTTGAAAAGAAAAACTTTTACTCTCTTATAAGTTCTTATTATATATTTTCTATAAAATCTAACTTAAGAATAAATTACTTATGCTAAATGAGATCACTGAAATTTCAATAAAAGTTCAGTTTTAATTTTAGTTTTAGTTTTTTTTGACTTTTTACTAGATTTTTTTAAAAAAATCTAAAATTATTTAATATTTATTAAATATGCAAAAAAGCTATCTGCCCTCTTTTTAAAAAGAGGGATTCAAAAATTATTATATTTTAAATTAAATATTTTAAAAAAGCTAAGATTTTAGGCAACAATTTGATTTCCAACAAAAAGCATCATATCAGTTTTTATTGTATTTTTAGGTTGCTCTTTTTAGAATGATGTCATTTTGTACTAATCAGCTTTCAAGAAATAATGGTATATGAAATAAGATTGTTACTAGCTTTTAATACAGTTTAATTTAGCTGTAAGTAGAAAATGATTAATTTAATATAGGTTTTTATATTATAAGGATTAAATAAGATTTATTTTGATAAAATTGTTGTAATTATTTAAATTTATTGATAAGAAATTTAAAACAAAATTTTAAAGTTTTAAGTAGCACAGTTAATAGGAAACAGATTAATCTAACAAATAATGACCCATGTATAGGACCTAAATAAAGTTCAACATTTTGCATATACAATATTAAGTGGACAATTCCTTCAGGATCTTTGTATTCCAAGGCTTTGCAAGAGTGTGTGTCCCCTGCCAATGATGATTCTTGTGAGGCTCCTGGTGCAGGTCAAGTCTCAACAATTGGATAATGAATTAGGCTTCTATAGCCAGAAATATTGTGACAGGGACCCACCTGGGATTGGTGGTTGGTATCAGGTGACAGGAGTTGTATCAGGGACAAGCAGGTAGATGGATGAGTCAGGTAGAAATTGGTTTGATACCAAAACAGGTGGATGGTTGGGACATTGATTTGGTACCAAATTGGGCAATGTATGGATATTGAACTAGGTTGGTGATAGATGAACTGATTTTCACATCCAAACCTTTAACAATTTATATTGAATATTGGATGGTAGCCTTACAAGGTGATTGTAAACCATAAAAGGGATCAATTTATCTCCGGATGCATGGGAGGGTTTCTGGAAGGCATTCTGGAAGTAAGGCAAGTTGGGGATGGTGGTAGTTATACAATAGCCATATTTGGATTGCCGAAATTGCTGATCTTGATCCCAGCAGTTTTCATTTACAATCTGAAATTTGGTTATAGGATTTGACAATCCTGCAGTTTCAAAAAACATGGTAAACTTAGTTAGAGCAGCTGGTGGATTTGACCGATTCATTTTGTCCGCTTGAAATATGCAGTCATGACTTAAACCTCGCAAAGTGTCTATGAGATCCCACATTTGGTTTATTTAAATAAAATGCCAAAACACGAGTTAATCAAGAAAAACCTTAATCACATTTTGAATTGTGAATCATGTATGTTGGATTTGACAACCCCATTTTTTGCCCAACAGGTTCTAAATCTACAATGTATCAAAAGTTACCTCTGCCTTTATAGAGTTTTTGGTACTATCACTTCAAACTTTGTAAACACCTTTATAATCGATTTGGACAAGCTCTTGTAATCAACTTTTTGTATTTGCTTAGATTTTTCTGTGCCCTCCCTAGTCATCACTAGAATAATAAAGCCTATATGTATCGATTTCCTAGAGACATAAGGTATGACAGCTGTATCCATCCCTTGAGTCTTGTCTTAGTTCAAGCCTTGAGTCTTAGGTTATATTCGCATGACATGTTAAATATGAACGATCCCTAAAGTCAAATGTCGATCAGAGTGAACTTGGGCAGTCTTCGCAAGTCAGGATACTTATCTTCAACTCATCGGTGTTTAAGGGCTCAGCAAGTTAGTATGCGGAATTGGCAATTTAAAGAACCACAAGATATGGTTTTATCTTAGGGTTAAAAATTAATGTACATCATGTCTTTATTGATTTGCATTTTCTTCGATCGAATGTGAATAATTTTACATCCAAGTATATTAATGAGATAATAGCATCTTGTAGGGAAATTCAGTCTTTGGCCAAAGAAACTTTGGTGCTAACCCTCAAGAGGAGCCCATTGAATGTTGCAAAATCATTCGGAGACCTTGAAGGATAGTTGGAAGAGGTGTTGATGTCAGGGGGCAGGAGAAGCATCGATTCGAGGTCTTGAGGGAACTTGATGGGAGACATTGGGGGAGTATTGATATCTTTATCAACGTAAGTAGAAGCACACCCGCTATGGCGCAAAGACGGAGATGCGTTGCGGATACTAGGAGTGTATGCACGATAGCCCGAAGATGTGGGGGGGCGAGAAGCAATATCGTGAAGTCGCTGAGAAGCACTAAAGCCAAACTCTTCTATCGAAGCCCTTGAAGTAGAAGATAGAGGTCGATCTATCTCCCGGTTATAAAATTCACCACATGTTGTACTATATGGCCTGTGACGCTCAGATAGAACACTATCCAATGTCAATACTACGGCCGACTCCCGCCTCCTCCTTCCTAGGATACCAGATCCTGTTGGACGCGTGCTGAATTGGGGAGCCGAACCCTTAAGCATGGCCTTGCGATAAGCCTGATGCAGGCTTGGGAATTGGCTCTGGTCCTGATATTTGAGGTAGCCGATCCGCTCGGTTTGAGGAAAGAACGAATTTATTTTCTCAATTGACTTGAAGATGCCTTTAAGAAGAAGACGAGTTTTCCCCACTTCTTCTCTAAGAGCTTCCACTAAAAATGAGTGATATTAAAATAATCAACTTACAGGTGGTTTCAAATTGAGCGTGACTTTCTTTGAGGTGATTTAGATGAGGCGCTGTGTAAGTGGCAATATGGCTACAAGAGGATTCAGCATCCTTGACTTCAGCCACAAGTTTAAGCTAAGGGGTTAGACATCAAGTTGAAAGGCCTACTTGATTCCTGATTAAAAGCCGGCAAGCGGTAAGAGTGTGTGTTTGATATGCAGCAGCCATTTGCTTCACATGGTCATCAAGGGAAACTTATCATGTAAGCTAAAAATTTGATTAGGTTTTACCTGAGGTAGCTATTGGGAGGCGGGGTGGTTTGGGAGCTGGAGAAGAACGAGACCACAGGCCTGGGAAAGGGAAAGTGGCGGTACCCAAAACGCTGGATTGGGAATTTGATTGGGAACCTCCAGTAGAAAAAGAGGATGGGTACTTAAAGCTCAGAGTGATTTTTCAAGTGAACTTACCTTGGGAAGGCCTTTTAGCTTGGCAATTATCGGATCTTCTGAGGAATTAAGGTATTCAACAACAGTAACTATTCCATCAAAACTACTATTTCCCTGAAACCCCCTGTTATGCGTCCTCCTGTGCCTTTGAGCTAAATTAGGAGTACTTAGAGATTGTGAAGGCGGAGGTAAGCTGGGCCGTCGTTTCAAATGTTCAGGAAGGAAGCTATCAGACGGAACCGAAGTGGACAGCACAGTAAGAAGAGAAGGGTTTTCGGAAAGGTTGGGGGAAAGTGAAATTTCAATATTGCCTGGATCTTCAGCAGAGCCCACTTCGCCTCCAAATATCTCGTATAACTTTGAGAGCTGAGGTGAGCCCAAAGTTGGAGAAGTTCCAAATAGAGAAAGAGAGTTTTCTAAAGTACTTTGTGAAGATTCAAGACTCTGTTCGTAGGAGTTTTTAAAATTCTCCTTTCTATATGCAGCTTGGCTCTCTTTGGAAGGAGCAACTACAGAGGAAGGTAAAACCTTGCGGTGATGAGAACGTACTTCTACTTTTGAATTATCCTGCCCCTATTGCTTGAGTTAAATAATGTATAAGGGATAAATCATGTCAGGTGGTGCTTTAAGAAGTTAAAGATGATTTTAAGTATGTAAATGGGTAAAAATAAAGAATGGTTAGAATAAGTCCAGTTCAGCTGGTAGTTTAAAGAGGCGCTTAGTAGCCAAACAGCTATTTGGGGAGGGATTTTGATTAAAAGAAAGATCTGGGAGAGAGTTGTCTTTGGCTGATTGAAAGTACACTGGTGAGTGCTTACCATGATAAAGGCACTAAAAAGTGGAGCTTGAAATACAAACAATGTAGATTAATTCTTCAGGGACTAGACCCTAGCCGCGGACGGCTGGTAATTTGCTATGGTAATTAAGCAATGCTCCTGGCTGAGCGAGATGTTTAACTTCGAATTAGGGCGGGCTTGGATGGCAGCGTGGCGCGGAGTATCCTTAGCCATAACCCTTACTCCCATTCCCCTCAAGATCGCTGCCCATTGGCTGCAGTACTTTGATCAGCCAAAAGTTTGGGGGCTGCTGAAATCTGACCCACTTCAATAGTCGAAATGCCATGGTCTCAATCAAAGCTTCCAGGCTCAAACTGACACCGAATCCATTGCACCCATCGCAGCTTCAAAGACTCATGCTTAGCCGCATATGATTTCATGCATAGGCAAAAGGTCGCTGGAACTTTCCAAGCAACTTTGTTCCAAACAGTACTTCTTCCTGTAGCCAACTATTGATAACTCATCAAGCACAGCTTAAGAAGACTATATCATTACAGAGCCACAATTGTCATTATACTTGTTTATATCATTAATTCTTGCTACTGCAGCCGCTGCCCCCTTGAACCAAATATTCAATATCAATCCACTTTTAGTGAAGCCCGCCATAACAGCAACAAAAATAACTTATTTCCTCTAGACTAACAACCCCTCGACAACCCAATCCATTTATGTAAAGCAAAATACTTGAAGCAAAAGTGTTTAGTCTAGGGAAATACAATCTGATTGGATCAAATTTAAGACTAGAACTTTATCAACCACAAGCAGTCATGCAATGTCATACTAGCCCATTAATCGGAACATGAAGTAATTCCGCCAAAGCAAATGGATGCTCTTTTAAAGGGTACCTTGTTCACAACAAATTATTTAACAAGATTTTATAACAAGCTGCTTGACGCCCAGCTAAATAAGATCATCCCGTGGCTATTTCTTACAAAGCCTTATCAACACTAGCTCCAATAATTATCTACATCGGTCGTTGCCAAACTTTAAGTTCAAATTTTATGTGCAATTCAATATAACTGCTATTCACTCCCAGCTAACTTGTACACAGTAATTTTCATTGCTGTGAGGATAAACAAAACAAGCTCCAGGTGGTGGGTGGGATGCCAAAAGAACAAAGCTGAGCTATGTCCAGCTTTGCCCTTTCACAGCATCCAGCCTGTGTATTAGGGCTGTGGCGGATCTGAAACAATGGCTGCTTTTTTATAAGGCAGCCATTTTATTAAGATTAATTTTATAAAGCAGCCATCCGTCTCAGATCTGTAAACAATTCAGGAAAAATCATCCAGGCTACAATTTTTCTGGGACCGTAGCTGTACATATCAACCTGTGGATTTTTTTAAAAATAAAATAATATTTTTTCTATCAAATTTTAAAATTAGAAAAATATTAGAATTTGGTTTCAAATTTTATTCAGCAATAAAATTTTTATTAATATATATGTAAAATCTGGCTTTTCCTGAAAAAGGTTTGCCATCTTTAACCGTTTTTATTTTAAATTTCAGATTGCCCCTACTTAGGGGGATTCAAAGAACAAAAGAACAATGGTTGTGACACAAAAATTACGGCAAATGTCATAATTGTTGTGTTTTTCCTCTGCCACAGCCCTACTGGGTATGTGTTTCTGGTATCCTAGCTGAAAGATTTTTTTATTTATTTGATTAGAATCTCTTTTAAAATCTTTATTTCATATCCTGGTTGTTAAAAAGCCTATTGATAATGAGACCAGATTGATAGTTTTATTGTAAAGATATTTATAAACATGTATTAAATTTTATCAGAGATATGTAAAAAGCCATAAGTGATAGTAGGCTGCCAAAAGGACAAAGCTTTGCTATGCTTGTCATGAATTACAATATTCATGCTCTTTTGATTTTGCCTTCAGCTGTCACAGTAAGTTCCATAATGCCAAGAATTATTTGGCCAAGTAGGAAGGCTCGGAAAGCCAGGAAACTTTTAACAGAATTGACCAATTTAAGGGACTTGAATCAAATGGTTGATTGAAAATGGGTGTTGTGAATGCCGCCATTCACCATGTTTTGATTTTGCCTTTGATAGGTTATTCTGAGGATGAATCTCTCTCTTTTGCTCTCGCCCTTTGAAATGAGTCTGGCTCCAAATTGGGAAATTTAATTGTTCAGTTTCCTGATTCTGCGCAACTCACTTGCCCCACTCATGCTTGTAGCAAGTGATCCTACTGTCCATGTACTGTTTTGTGGTAAAGCTACACAGTATATATTTCATTTTGCTTCTACCAATAAAATTTAAGTTCTATTCACATTTTTGTCTTTGTGTCTTCACGTACTTTGGCGCCTCTCTAGCCACGTCTAGCAGATATTATTCAATCAGGGCCACAAGGTAATCACATAGCTTTCCCTGCCATTCTAACCGAGACTTAGTATGAATCCAATCCTAAGTTTAGGTTTCCCCATTGTGTATCTGTGCTGCACCTCAGGTCACAACAATAGGTTACGGCTGCTCCAGTTTGTTGGTCAAATCCAATTCCCCCTGTAAGTTAATGTTGATAAATTGACATAATTTAAGGGTCATAAGATATGAACTTGTTAATCAGCATGGTCGTCAGAAATTGGTCACTCAAGGGCTCTTTGCAAACTGGATCAGATACTTACTCGACAATGTGGAAGAAATAGGAGCCCAGAATCTAGGCAGTATTGCTTAGTTGAATTTTGATATATATTGAATAATTTCCACTGTTTCAACTCTTAAGAGTTGAGTCCTCCCAAAAATTTACTCAATAAAACCAAATATCCCTTGGTCTAATATTTATTTTAATTGCATCCTGTAGCTGGCCTTTTGCGCTAAATTTCCTACAATTTAATCCTTAGCCAGATTATTACGGGAAGATGGGGCCCTGCCATTGATACTTTGTTGTTGCCTCTGCCAAATGTTAATTCTGTTGCAACTGAACCAATGAGAGTTCAGTACTTGGAATTGAAGAAGACAACAGTCAAATAGGAAAGGACAGAATAATAAGAATAAGGTATCATTTATTGTAGGATATTGTGGTTAAAATACTAAATGGGGAAGCCACAAGGCCACAAGGGGGTGGCATAGTGGGGAGTTCCATGTAGAGTTTGGAGCCAAGGAATAACTTGTGCGGGGATCAGCAGGCCAAATTGGCAATGCTCCTAATTAGGATGAAGTGCCCATCATTTGACATCGCCATCAGATTAACCCATAACGTTAGATACGTCAAGGGGCAGCTCATTGAGTGCCCCCTGTGTATTGTAAGATATGTTAGCAGGCGAGGTTTGAACCTCAGTTGCAACACCCCCCATTGCCCCCTGCTTGTTGTCAGACACCAGGACTGGAGTCTGCAGAAGGTCTGGGAAGGTCCAAACGAACAACCTTTGCATGGGGATGGCACGGCAGGAGCACAAGCAATCATGGTGAAGTTTCTTGGTGTTTTCCTGGGCATCCTCAAGTTGGTAGGTGTGGTTGTTGTAGACGACAGATACCTTGAAGAGCCCTAGGTGGTTGGGTTCTAATTTGGCAGAATTGGGATTGAGGGTGTAGAAGGGGTCACCTACAGCGTACCTAGCTTTGAGGTGTTTCTTCCCCCCTGCAATCCGCTTGTGTTTAATCTCCCGGGCTTTGGCGCGCCATTGGTCTAAGGAGGGAGTTGGCACTAAGGGGGGTTTGTTGGGAACCTTGGACTGTAGTTTCTCCTGTGTCAAAACTGCAGGCTTGACCCGCCAGCAAGGTTCCAACCAAGCGGGTTTGTGACCCGCAATCCGATTACCCGGTCACTTGAAGCCAGACCAGGAAGTCAACTTGGATTACCAAATCAATCAACATGAACAAATGATGATCTCTCACAGTGGATACCTCAATTTGGCGCTTGACTCATTAGCAGGATCAAGCCACCCCCTTTCCCATCCAGCCGTGTGATCACCTATTGTGTTCCTGCTATCCATTGATTCACAATAGCTATATAATCACTATCTCACAATAAAGATTATTATCTATCCTCTAAATATTTTTCCCCTTGTAACTCTGCTAAAACAGCACAGTTACGACAC